>CAEGAG010306870.1:0-11906 GCA_903067065.1 Brachyrhaphis terrabensis
CATATTATGTACAACAATTCTCACAGTTTCACTATACTTTTGACTAGAGGTTTGACGTTGCACACAGTTATTGCCTAGAACATGAAGAACAAGTGTAGAGAGCTTGAAAGGTCTAACATATTGTATGCCAAAAATACAGGCTGTCAAATTTGTTTGTTTTTTTCCGAGGAAAAAAATCTGAATTTTTGGACATGTTTGAAGACTCATAACTCAAGTTGTGAACCACCTACAGAGTTCATACACATATCTCCAGAAACTAGAAGAAAAGAGCTTTCAAATGAGATAACCCATAAGCATGTGGGAGTTAGTATACTATTATTGTGACCATTGGCATTTGGGAATGTAAAACAATTGTGCATAAGCTTCTGGCGGGTGGAGATTAACAGGAACTCATTTGAAGGATATATGTTATTTATTATTTTAAAATGTAATTCTTTATACTTAGGTGGAATTGGGAATTTCAAATAATTTGTCCTAATTTTGACTATCATAGACTTGTTAAAATTTTGTAAGAGAAATTTGCTTTTTGTTCTTCCTGGGTACATATTATTTATAGAATACTGATTCAAAAACCTGTTGCTGCATTTATTATCTCTAATGTCCACATACTCAATTTGAATCTTATGGAGTCTTGGAAAAGAGAAATTAGGTAAATTGATTTTAACTGACACAATGAGGACATTAGGGATATTATGTAAAACTTTCTTATAATGTGTTAGTGAACCATCAGTTGCACACTTCCTGTTAAATTCCTCCAAACTGAGAAAATCACCATTTCCATTTCTCATTTCCATGTAAATGAGCAATTGACCAGATTTGTTCATTCCACCAATCTTTCATAAATATAGATTTAATGGGGATTAGCCATGTATTTGTCTGTGTGAGAGTTGTCACGGAAGAGGCGGGTCATAATTTATAGATCAGATCGCGCATCACTGCGTATGACGTTTACGTCTCGCGCAGTCGCTCGGCGCCACCTTTAAAGGCCACAGACCAACCAAACGTTATCCGGTGTTTTTATTGTGTTTGACCGCAGCGAAGTTGTTTTCAAGTTGGATATTGGAGCTCCGCAGAGCAAGCAGCGTTTAGCCAAGGTTGATCCGATTTATGACGGCTAATTTCGTCCGCTCCCTCCTCAAGCGCGTGTAGGTTCACATAGAGACCGTCAATTTCAGAACCAAACACTCCTGTCAAATACTTGTAAATAAATGTCTTCAGTTGTGACCAACTGACAAAAAAAAGTGTTAATTCATGCTATTACATGAGACAGACTATCATTTATTAACATTTTAAGTCATATTCAATATTTTAAATAATTTAAATATTAAATAATGTTTCTTCAATACTTTGCAAGTCATGACTGAAAATCAGTGTGAAATTGAAAATAATTATTGTAAATAAAAAAAATGGCCTAAAATGGAATAAAAATGATTGTGCCTCATCTATCCAGTCTAGTAGAATAATTTCACACTAATTTTGACTCACTAGCAGTGGTGCAAAAGGTGGCTATGCACTGTATGCAACGCATATAGGGGCGCTGCACTAGAGGGGCGCAAAAATGATGTAGGGAATTTTTTTTTCTAGTATATTAGTGATTTACAGTAAACACACAGTTCAAATGGAACCATCAACCAGATATTTGCGCCTTCAAGACCACAAACATCTATGCACACAGTTACTTAGCAGCCTTTTTAAAATTACTTAGTGTGCATTTTATATTGTTCATTGTGTACTTTATTCATAAAATCAGCACAGGATAACAAAGTGACAGCTAAATTCTCAGCTCGTGTGTGTTACTAGTCGACATTTTGTGATGTTCATTGTACAAGTATGGTCTTATCCTTGTATGGTACGGAGCTAAATGGCCCTGAAGTCATGTTGAGAAAAAAACTTGCAGCAGTTGAAGTAAAGACGTATGAGTTGGACAGTGATGTGCAGCTGAAGCAAACAGGTATGGCTCCAATCATGCGCACATTACTGCAACCTTATTCTCATATGTCACCACATTTCAGAACGATTCTGAGATCACCTCTGAATGGGCTAACTGGAAGAGGAGGAGACAGAAAGACAATAAATCAAATTAAGATACAATAATAACTCAACAGGTTTAGAAGAATGTTGTTGGTCAGATTGAGGACATGCAGTTGCAGGCAGATAAAAACCTAAGCTTAAAGTGAAAAGTTAAAGTTAACACGTGAAGCTTGAGGTGAGAGTAGCCAACATTGGTTTAAAGATCTGCAGTTTAAGTTATTTTTTAAATTGTATTTATTATAATGAAAACAAATTGTTTTGCTATGTTATATTAGCTTTTCATGTAAGTAGAAGAAACCTGAGAGAAGCAAACTAACACTAGCTGCATTATTTATACATGTTTGGCTGAAGACAGAACACTGAGACTGCTTCACAAAGTGTTGGTCATTCTCCTTCTAGCATTTCAGAATGTTAGACCAAACATCACATTATTTCTAATCACTTGAGTCTGAAGATTTTGGAAACAACAAAGAAGGAAAATGACATGTCATTGTAGTAGCATTATGATGAGCCAGAAGTGACTTTGATGTGACTTTTAAAGTGTTTTGTTAATGCGGACCATACCTAAACTGCAACAGTATGGCAAAGGAAACATCTTTGATTATAAATGAGTGTGATTTTATAGACAAAAAAATAAATGTATAAGGAACACTGACTTCAATGTTTTTCTCCTCCACCCTGATAAGAAAACATTTGTTTAAAAATGATATTGCTAAAGAGAATAAGAACCAAATATCTTTCTTCTCCACTCCCACAAAAAGTAAAAGAAATTTGTTTAAAAATTATTTAAGTTTATCTTTCTGCAAAATAAATTCAATATAGGTACCAATTCCTATGAGTTTTGTGACTGAAATATTGAGACAGCTAAACATATTTTTTTCAGTTACAACTTTATAAATGTTTTTTTTTTTTCTTTTAAAAAAGATTTTCAAAACTGGATCTTGTAAAAAAAAAAAAAAATCTATTCTGATTTGAAGTTTTTTATATAATACAGTTTGGTCTTCTAACAGGGGATGAAGACTCAAATTATAGTAATATGTATTACCCATGTATATAGACATACTGTTCTGGAAGGTCCATTCACTGGTTCATCAGTATTCCTGGCTACCATTATAACATGAGGGCTAAAGATCACTGTGTTCCTTAGTTGCATTTTGTTACATGCAGTGGTGGCTGCATGCCGGGCTCCGCCCCCATTTCAGGTTACTGCTGAGCTTTTCAAAATGTTATTGAAAACTTATATTTTCAATAACATCCATATCTCAGCAGAGGTACGGATGCAGACTCTGCAGACATCAAACAATGCACATCACTTCAAACACACCAACCCCACTGATGGTCCCTTTCCATCCAGACTGTTGAGACATTTCTTGTCAACAGGCCTGTGGAAGGCTTGTAACATAAAGTGACTGAAGCACAAATAATCTGTTTCCATCTGCAAGACAAGTTTTTCTTCAGAAAATGTTTATTTTCCAACAATTCAATTGAGTTTATTTCTATTGTGCCAAATCACACCGTGCTTTTCTATAGGCACTGTATCTGCCTCTAACTTTATCACTCATTCTTTCATTTTAAGATAGTCCAGTCATGGCCCACTGAGATGCAGCCTTGTCTTATCCACAGTGACTAATTATGAGTCTCTAAATGAACCTCAACTTGACTCATCCACATTTTTGTTCACATTTTACTTCACACTATAATTCAGGAAACTTGCAATGCTGTTGGATTCTGTGGTATCCAACAGCAACAAATGCACATCCATGTGAGTGACATAATGACCCTCTTTGTTTAATTTTTGTCCTCTTTGTTTATCTATTTCCAGTTCCCTCTTAATGTATGCATCATAGAAAATATTTATGGGCTAATGCTACAGTATTTCCTCTGTTGTTAATATCCAGCCACTTCAGGTAAGACAAACTTTATCAGACTGCATTGAAAGCAGAGTTCAAAACCTAGAAAACTGGAATACTCATTTGAAAATGTGCATCTGGATAAATTAAGTATATCTGCCAAATGTTATAAATAAAGATATCTTTATATCTTTATTTAAATAAATAAAGATATCTGATGAAGATATCTTTATTTATAACATTTGGCAGTTACATACCATCTAAACTGTTTACATACTCTGAGTAGAAATTTTATACTGGGAAATGTTAATAGAGTGAGCAGTATTCTGGACCAAACGCAGGTCATCTGTGATTAGATTTTTAGGTACAGTAGTGGCCCACCTCAAATTATGCATCAAACTAAATATAAGGATATAAAAAGGGTTTGCCGTGACTGTCAGGGACTTGGCCTTTGGGGCAGGTGGATGGGCTTGTTTCTTTAATTTTTGGTGATCGACGATTGGTCAATAGTTACAGCCGATCTTATCGACAGATTTTTTTTTTACCACTACAAAAGTCTGAGAGGACTATGGTTCTCAATAGTTAGCCTACTGTTGTCAACTTTGCAACTTTTTTGCTATATTTAGTACAGAAACAAATCGGGCTTTTGAAATATTGGCAATCTGCCAGGAAACTGCAATGAATGCAGAATAGGTAGTTTCTTCTAGTAACAGAATTAACAGTTAGTCCTGCTGATACTTTCATTGCTCATTGGCAGGGTGGGGTACACCACCTGGATAATGATAGGTGAAATGCTGGTTTGTGATGGTAAATGTGGGTTCTGCTTTGTTTTATTTCACTCTTTCCAATGAATATTTTCATCTATTAGCGAACTATTTATTCAGATTAATGATTCTAAATGGCCATTTTTTAATTTCAAATAAATAAACATTATCTGTGTGTCATATATGATGTTCTGTCATTCTCGCTGAATCAAAGACAAGTCAGAATGACATAGTTTCCAGTTCCAACGTCTCAAATACAATGTTTCAAAATCATTCGTCTACGATCTGAGCTCAGCTTCTATTACCTGCACAATAGATTTTTACATCCTCGTTTCCAGCATGCAGAATATAATTTAAGGATATAAAACCGGATACCTTATTTATTGCTACTGTTTAAATTTTTTTATTTATGAATATGCTTTTTGCTATTGTGAATTTGACTGAAACTGCTCTCTTTATACTGAAGCTCTTTGGATCAGTTTAGTAAATGGGAGCAAATCAACAATCATCCAGTAAAAACTAGGCCAGGGTGCTACAACCTTTACAATCCAAGGAGCCATTTTTGTTCTAAGTCCAGCTTCATAGAACTCATTTATCTGACTTTTGTAAAGGAGAGTACTCATAAGTTCTGGCAAATATCTACTGTAGAAAAAAGTCTGTTATATTTAAAAAAAAACAAAAAAACTCCCATTTTATTTTATTAGATTTTTTAAGTAAAAAGCTTTATCTTATGCTGGTCTTATTGGAATTATTAGCAAAAGTCAAAACTGCTACAATTTATTCCCATGAACTAATTTAAACTCATTCATACAAATCTTTAACTAAGGTACACACCGTAAAAGGGCTTTAAATATTGCCATATTTAAAGTCTCTTTAAGTTATCGGATGAAGTCAATATTTCATACTTTATTCCCAAAGTTTTAAAAAATAATCCTGTCTCTGTTTCTCTCTGTCTGAAAGATGTTTAGTCAAATACTATTAACCAAAAATAGGTTGTCAAAAACAACTGTTTTATTAGCTGAAATAAATACTCCATTACATGCAAGGTCAAAACACTTCAAAATACTATAGGAAGTCTGGTAAATAGTGTAAAACCTACAGCACACACTCACAGCAGCTTTTTGACAATTTTAGATTCACACTTGTTTAAAAAAAAAATACAAGCACTGAAAGATTTCCTCCAATCTGATGCAGAACATATAGCCAAATATGTCCAGAAGCGAGTGAGGCTACATCCATCACTCAAGCTTTTGTCTTCACTGAGGTAAAATTTCCAGTCTGAAGCTGCGTTCCGTTGGCTGGAGGTGAGCAGTCAGCTGACCCTGGATCACGGAGGTCACATTGACAAGGTTCAAGCCACATCCAGCACAGCACAAACCCTGTAGTGGTTGTTTCAGTGACCTGGTGCACTCAAACACACTTGAGCCACCCACCAAGCTCACCAACACACGCAAACACACACCGATAAGACTGCTCCAAATCCAGTGGTGGAAACATTGGAACAGGGGTGATCCAGGTGAGCCTCTTTGGTGGGTCACAAAACAAAAAGGAGACAAGAGGGCAAGCAGCCATTACCTGAACTAATTCACAGAATGAGAGTTTACTGGTGGCAGAGCCCTGGGAGAAGATCGTTCTCTTAGTGCTTGAGTGAGCAGAGTGCAGCCGTCAGACACGGCACATGCTGAGTTACGCAGACGCTCTCGGTAGTCTGCCATTTTGGAGCTGCTCTCAAGATGCTGAGCGACGTCTCGCAGGCCCTGAGTGAGGAGGACGCAGGCTGAGACCACACTCATGGCACCCCCCAACACTGCAGTTTGTACCCCCTTTCCTTCGACCGAGACACTTGCAGCTCTTCCAAGGAACTGAGGCTCTGTGGCAAAGCCAACCAAGGCGCTGACCGCCTGGACCAGAGCAGCACTAAAAAGGATGCATCGATTTCTGGTCAGCTCACTGGGCTGGGTTTTAATTTCTTTAATGCAGGCCAGGAAGGCAGTGCCACTTGTGCTTATGCTCTTCACACTCAACTTGAACTGCTCTTTAGCAAAGCGGTCCCTGGACCTCTCACTGGCTAGCAATGAGATATCCGTCAGAGTCTTGAGATTGGTGGAGATGTTTTGGGAAAGCTCAAGAAGAACCTGAGGGGTGAGATCTGCCAGGGGAGAAACTCGGAGGATGCTGCAACTCTGTTCCACCTCATGTCGGCAGCGTGTCACCTTGTAGCGATCGACTAAACCTGGCAGACAGGGCTGTGAGCCAGGGTTCTCCACAGCTGCCAGGTAGGCGGCATGTGTCGAGCACTCAGTCAGAGAAACCACCAAGTCGGCCATCTCCAGGAGGCGGTCCCCCACCTCTGTAAAGCGACCCATGTTAAGCTGGCACTGGATGTCGTGGGTGAGAATGGAGAGCTCTTTAGTCCTGGCAATGACTGTGTCACGACACTGGTCAAAGGTGTCAGCCAGTGCAACACCTTCAGAGGTCATGACCGGCCGGGTCTCACTGGATAGCAACAGCAGGTCAGCCACCATCTGCACTTTGGCCTTACATGCATCACAGATGAAGGAGAGCCGCTTCCTCTGCTGCACACTGCCACTCAGTGGGCTGCTTGATCCCTCACAAGTGGATCTGCCAGAGCCGCTGCTAGCCATAATGATGAAGGTGAAGCTTTGCTTATTTCAAGCTTTCTACTGCTGCATTTTTCAGGTTAAAAGCTCTTTTCTTTTTTTTTTACAAACTTGTCAAACAGTCTTCTTTGAAGTTCCTTCATGTACAGCTCAGCGTTTGTAGATAAAGTTTTCTCCTCAGGACTGTGAGCTGAGTGTAAACAGGTGGAATGACATCTGCAGTTACTGCATTGGATATTAAGTTGATTTAGAATCAAACAGTTTCATTTGATATGGCTTATTCCCAGTTGAGTGCCTGGGATGTTGATTGTAAAATAATGATAATATTAGTAACAAGTGTATTAATAGAACAGGGTCTCTAGCACTTCTCAGTGTAACAGATTCTACACACTTCACTTGTTTCTATTTAAATGCCCCTAACAAAACTATCTATTATCAGAAGTGTAGTCGCAGGTTCTGGTGGAATAAAAATCACACAGTTTCCTCCAGATCTCCAGAACACACACACTGCAGTTCCACATGTTTCCTCCTTATGAAGGTCAGCTACAGAACTCTCACAAAGCACACCTCAATATTAGCTAATAGTCTTTTGCGGTGTTTCTAAGTTACAAGCATTTTGCTCCAACATTAGGCCTGTAACTGGACCGCAATTTTCTCCGCCTTGTCCACAGATGGACCTGTTCATGCTGGTTCCCTCCGTGCAGCTCTTCAGGACAGCGGGGACTTCGGGCTCGCTCTCCAGCACCATTGTTTTAGCAGTTCCAACGAGAAGAGGACAAACCATCAACAAACAACAACAAAAAACTCTTTCAGTCCGTTTTTAACCTCTTCCTTCTCAGACTGAGCCCTGGGTTAGAAGCTGTCGGCTGCTCCGGATGCTCCGGCATCATCCGTCAGTTACTCTGCGCTCCTCCTCCGTCCTCACAGCCTGAGCCTGGACCCGGTGCAGACCCACATTTCCTCTGCAGGGACTTGCTGCTATCCATGCTACTCGGTGATATTTCAGGACTAGAGCTCAACGATGTTGTGCTCTAGACCCACAACATCGTAAAAATGCGAAAAGGAAGTTCGGCGTTATTCCCAGAGATCCAAAGTAATCCTGCGCGCTCCCGCTGCATTACTATGAGGAAGCAGGGAGGGTGTGGTCCCTCAGAGGACAAAGTTTCAGCAAACGAAGCAGCAAATAATCCTCCTCGTTGATCTTACTTTCCAACAAGACAGTGAGTCGTTATTGTCTCACTTTGGCGAAGATCATGTGTTGGATGTTCAGATTAACGTTTCGATGGCTTCACAAGCACTTTTAGTTTAAAGCCTGCCCGCTGTGGCTCAGCCTCTGGGAGTCAACAGCGACGCGAGCCTAGCAATAGACCGGAAGTTAGTGTTTTTAAAAATAAGAGCTGACGGGCCAGACTGCTGTAGAAACTGTGTAACACTTTGGCCTGAAGTCAAAAGAGGCGGAGGAGGAATATTTAATCATCTTTTTTCTTGGTCTCATTTTAAATTCTAAATGCCTTTTTTTCTTTTGTTTTAATTAGAAATTGAAAGTCTTACTGCTGATCTGACTATAAAAAAAATACTAAGATTAAACTAGAAAATTCCTGAAGAAATTTAACCGGGGCCTGCCAAAGTGTGCCCGTCGGTTTGGACCCACCGTTCTGATGCTAAAAATTAGCATCAATGCTAAAGAAAGCTGAAATGTAATCAATAGCACGGGGAGAGTATCAAGCATGTTGACTAACATTGACTTGCACCAATCAGTATGTAAAAATGTGTGTATAAGCTAAAATTAGCCAAAATGCTAATGTTAGCATGATAACTGTCAGTGGCATATGGGGAATCATTAGCATGTTGTCTGTAATTGACTTGCTCTATTCAGTATACTAAACATGGCTAACAAGTAAGAAATACCTAATATCATATTTAAGGTAAAATGCTAATGCATTAACCTGGGAAAAAAATATAATACAGCCTAATGTTATTGCACCGCCTTCTGGCGGTGCACTAGTGGGGGATAGTGAAATGCTAATGTTTGTGCTAATGCTAATGCTCTGCCTTGCTGCGCAAGGCAGACTTCTAACCTGAGAGAAAAACACAATGCAGCCTAATCTTATTGCACCGCCTTCTGGCGGTGCACTAGTGGGGAGCAATGAAATGCTAATGTTTGTGCTAATGTTAATAATCTGCCTTGCTGTGCAAGGCAGACTTCTAACCTGATAGAAAGAGATAATGCAAGCTAATATTATTATTAATAACATTAATGGCCAGAAGAGCAATGACATGATTTAAAAACTGTCAAGGCTTTTATTTTGAAATTTTCAGTAAGATTAATTTTAAATTGCCAAAATAATCCAAAGTGTAACAGTGGTTTCATTAAAAAAAAGTCACATAATATCCAAGAGAGCAATTACCTGATGTAAAAATTGTTTAGACTTTTATTTTGAAATTTTCATTAAGCTTACTTTAAAATTGCCACACTAATCCTGTCTGTAACAATGGTTGGTTAAAATTACTTATAATATGCCCATAACACAAGTACTTCTAAAGCCCAGCTCATACCTAACAGTTCTGTCATAGTTAAAACTACAGTGATGTGTTTTTGTAGGCCTCATCAGCTGGTCTGCCCTTCTGTTCCGTTGCTATGGTAATAGATCCTCTGCCAACTGTCATGTGTGTTTGAGACAGAATGGTGGAGAAAGATTTCTATTTTTGTGAGACACTCAGTTAGTTTACATGGAAGTGAACCTGGGAGAGCGTCAGTTACCGTGGCACATGATTTCGCTCTGAAGCACCTTGACAGAAAACCATAAGTCCTAGAGAAATTTCGAAAACATTTTACCGAAGCAGGCATGCGTATCTATGTCATGACCGAGTTTGATACTGATAGGGCGGTATTTGTGGGCGTGACGGCGATTTCAAAATTGTTTTGGGGTCAAAAATCCAGTCCATTTCACATACTAGCGAAACGGCAGTTGGGGGCAGTTATGCTCTGCGTTTCGGCAGTTGGAAATTTTGCTCGTTTTTTACTTTTTACTTCGCCATCGTAACTCCGATTCCCAATAAAAATAATAGCTCCAATGCCGGGATTGAGCCGCACGTTTTGATACCACTTTTGTGGGTTGGCATGCAGCTGTACGAGCCGTATTATCCGGAACGGAATAAGTAATTATAATAAAGAGGCGTTCTATTGGGTGTAGAGTAATAGGTGCCTTCCCATGCAATGCATGGAGATAGTCACTGACTTGCGAAGTCAGTATGCATAAGGAGACTATGCATACTCTCCTTATGCATTGCTATGGGCAGGCCCCAACAAGGAAAGTTGACAGTGAGGGCCGCCGCTTTCAAGAGAGATGGAAATTACAATACTTCTTCACTGAAAATCAAGGCAATTGTGTTTGTCTAATTTGTAATGAAATGGTTGTCTTGTTTAAGGATTTCAACGTAAAGAGACACTACCAGACTAAACATGCTAACACATACGACAAGCTACCAGGGAGTGATCGTGCTGAAAAAGTGAAGCAGCTCCAAGCTGCACTGGCATCACAACAGCGATTCTTCACGCGGGCCTGTGAGTCAAAAGAAAATGCCACCAAAGCAAGCTACGAAATGGCCATGTTAATAGCTAAACATGGCAAACCTTTTACTGAAGGTACATTTATCAAAGACTGTGTTATGGAAATGGTGGAGAACATTTGTCCTGAGAAGAAGCAAGAATTTGCGAATGTTTGCCTGGCACGTAACAGTTTGGCACGGAGAGTTGAGGACATATCGTCGGATATTCAGAGACAACTGGGGGACAGGGGTGAGGCTTTAGATTATTTCTCATTAGCCTGCGATGAAAGCACAGATGCACCTGACACTGCACAGCTACTGATTTTTTTAAGAGGAGTTGACAACAATATGAACATAACAGAGGAGCTGCTGGACCTCCAAAGCATGAAAGGCCAAACCAGAGGATCGGATTTATTCGTTTCTGTTTGTGAAGCTGTTGATGATATGAAACTACTATGGAGTAAAGTTTCTGGGATCATTACCGATGGTGCGCCTGCCATGGCTGGTGAGCGAAGTGGGTTGTCCACACTGATCTGCAATAAAGTCAGCGAAGAAGGAGGTAACGCCATTAAACTTCACTGTATAATTCAACAGCAGGTTCTCTGAGCCAAACATCTCAAATTTGATCATGTTATGAAATCAGTGGTAAAGGCTATCAATTCTATTCGCTCTAAAGCACTATACCACCGACAGTTTCAGCAGTTCTTGCTTGACATTCAGGCTGAATACGGAGACGTAATACAGTATATCACAACGATGTGAGGTGGCTAAGTCTGGGGTCCGCACTGCAGCGATTTTTCGCTCTGAGAGAGGAAATTGGACAGTTTTTGAGTGAAAAGGGGCATCCGATGGAAGAACTGTCCGATCCTGTATGGCTGGCAGATTTGGCTTTTTTGGTTGACATAACGAAGCATCTGAATGCGCTGAATGTTAATCTTCAAGGACGAGATGCAGTGGTAAGCCAGCTATACGCTCACATCAAGGCCTTTGGAGCCAAGCTGCAACTTTTCCAAAGATATGAGGGGCCGTTTAGGACAAAATTTACGTTTTGTCTCTCACACACTACCAAAAACTCTCGCATACTCCAAAAA
>CAEGAG010306872.1:0-21937 GCA_903067065.1 Brachyrhaphis terrabensis
CAAACAGTGCTTTTAAAGTGCTATACAATGACTAAAATAAGAAGAGTCCCAGTGATGAAGCTCTCTTCATCACATTCTGTTTGCTTTGTAATTCCACAGCTGAGCGGCAGAGAAAACAGTGGGAGGAGGAAGAAGCAGAGAGACTGAAGCAGGCAGCTTTCCCTGCTCAGCCAAAAAGTACGACATTTACGACACAGTTTTGACTTGCATGGACTGGTTTGATCCTGAGACATTTGGCAGTGAGATCTGGCGTGTTGTCATCGTGTCAGAGTGTCCTCCTTTGGGCTTGGAGTCTCACCGGGTGGATGACGACCAGCTGCTGGCTTCCTCCCAGTCTCACCACGGCTTCGCGGCTCAAAGGGGACGCCTCAACATGCAGGTAGTCTGTAGAAGGAAACGATCTGAACACCTGTTACCCCCCCCAGCTGATGGTTTACGATCACACATTGTGAGCATAATATGTGATGTGTTATATGGCCATCACCTGGTATGATGGCCATAAAACAGCCAAACTAATGGAATCTAAGCATATTCCTTTTGAAGGGGTAGCATTATGTAAAACAAAAAATTTTGAGCTTTATATTATGTTCTGTTGTTCCCTCATCAAAACATATCTGGAGTGTTGCTTTGATTCTTTCATGCATATTTGAAAAATCCATTAATACCTGAGTGGATCTAGGGCCGCCTTCAAGGCCTCGATTCCAACCTTCAGCCTCACTGAGCGGCCCTTCCCACTCTGCTCCTTCAGACTAGCCAGCAGCAATTAGCAAAAACCTGCACATCTGATGAGCTCATTCTACGAGCTACTTGTCAGTAAAACACTGATAATGGGTCAACAGAGGAGCCATGTTATGACTTCCTGAAGAGCAGGAGTTTTTAAAGAGACAGAGACCCAATTTCAAGGCATCAAATCACAAAGTGAAGTTTCTTTTAAGTCATATTTGATGTGTATAGCATTTTTATGACAACTGGGGGTAACATAGTTACTTGATTATTTATTATGTGCCTGGAAAAATACATCATACAGTCCCTTTAGATGCTCAGAGCAAACATGATGTATGATGAAGGATTTGCAGCTCTGGTTTGTGAACTGTGTTTGCAGAGCTCTGAAGATGAGGAGGACATGAATGGAGGTGCATGGTGTGCAGAGCCTGAGGACAAGGAGCACTGGTTCCAGGTGGACGCTCGGCGAGAGGTGGAGTTCACCGGTGTCATCACCCAAGGGAGGAACTCAGAGCAACTGTGAGTTCTGTTTCAAACTGCATTTTAAAAAGTTTTTTTAATAGATCTCTTCTCATAACACTGGGTCACATTTCATAAATTAAAACTTAATCTTAATTTAAATTTTATGCGGCATAGGTTTGAGCTATTTTGCCAGGACCTTCCATCTCTAGATCTTGGAGTTTGGAGGACTGTGAACTCATGACTTATGTTCTCATTTCAGGGAGGATTTCGTATCGTCCTACTTTGTGGCCTTCAGCAACGACAGCCGGGACTGGACGGTGCTGCATGATGGCTACGCTGAATGGGTGAGCGGGACCTAAATACTGTGCTCCAGCTGGAGATTTTCAAAGAGAAATCTCAAAAACATAATCCCTCTCTCTGTGTGATCCCCTTCCTCAAGCTCTTCTATGGGAACGTGGATAAGGAAACACCCGTAATGAGTCAGTTCGCCACACCGACGGTGGCGCGTTACATCCGGATCCTTCCCCAGAGCTGGAATGGCAGCCTGTGTCTAAGAGCCGAAGTCCTGGCCTGTCAGCTACCAAGTCAGTGCTACAGACTACAACTTCAGGACAAACAAAATTGACTCACTTACACCGTGTTCCAAATTATTATGCAAGTGATATTTTTTCTCAGATTTTCTTAAATGGTCAATGCAAATGATGGTCAGTATAATTTCCAAGTCATGAACTATTACAATGTAAATCAAATCTTACTGAACAAAGCTCCCCATGACAACAGTATCGTTTTCAAAAATAATAAACTCAAAATGCACTGTTCCAAATGATTATGCACAGCACATTTTCTAAACATTTTATGGATTATAATGAACTGCTAACGGTCATTCTTTAAATGTGCAGCATTAAGTGGTCACATGTACTAAAATCAAAAGCTACTGTATTTCAATTAAAAACATCTTAACAGACAGAGTTACAGGACCTTCTTTGATATCACTGCACAATTCTTGATCCATTGAACTTGAGAGTTTGTGGAAAGTTTCTGCTTGAATTTCTTTGCAGGATGTTAGAATACCTTCCCAGAGCTGTTTTGATATGAACTGCATTCCACCCTCAGATCTTCTGCTTAAGGAAACTCCAAAGGTTCTCAATAGAGTTGTGGTCAGAGGAGGATGGTGACCACACAATGAGTTTCTCCCCTTTTATGCCCATAGCAGCCAATGACACAGTGGTATTCCTTGCAGCATGAGGTGGTGCATTGTCATGCATGAAGATGATTTTGCTACAGAAGATACGGCTCTTCATTTGAACCATGAAAGAAAGTGATCAGTCAGAAAGTCCATATACTTTGCTGAGGTCACTTTCACACCTTCGGGGACTCTGAAAGGGCCAACCAGCTCTCTCTCTCTCTCTCACCATGATTTCGGCCCAAATAATGACTCCACCACCTCCTTGCTGACGTCACAGCCGTGTTGGGATGTGGTGGCCATCCACCACCAATCCACTACTGAGTCCATCTGGACCATTCAGGGTTGCACAGCAGTCATCAGTGAACAAGTCTGTAGTCAGTCACAAATCTCTTCACAGTACAATAACTCTTCAGTTTTCATTAAATATCTGTTTTCATACCTCGTCATACGGCACTACACTATCTGATGATTTTCATCAGCAGAGATCCTTTCTCTTTTCCATATTGCTTGAAACCTGTGGCCTGCTTAATAATGTGGAACATCTTAAGTAGATTTCCTTTAATTGAGCTCACCAGACAAACTAATCAACCAGTTCTCTGAAATTAATTATAGTGATTCAAAGAGCCCTGACACACAATACCATCTATAAATTTAATAGCACAACAAAAAATGTAATATTTATGACACTTAAATCCAATTTGCATAATTTGGAACACGGCGTAAGCTACACTCTGCAATATGTAGGTAAATTAAAATAGCTGAAACTGGCATTTTAGGATGGTTGGGGACAGAATTCAAGTCCCCAGCTTGTTTCATAACTACTGAGAAGTTAATATTTAGATATTTTCATCCAGGGTTTTCTTCCTGGATGAGGTGCCAAACTGCAGCCCATTTCTGCAGTTTGGCAAACATGGGCTATATTTACACACAGCACTGGAGATATCCATTTCTTTAACATGAACTTTAACATGAATTGGTAAGATGTCTCTCAGTGGTAAGGCTCAAAAGCTATTCCAACTGCTAGAAAAGTAGCATCTTTAACAACAACAAAATCAAGAACATTGTTTAAATGGGTCACTAATTAATTATAAAGTAAAACAAAGATTTAATAATTAAAAATACTTTCAGTAAGCTAGACAGCTAGTAAACTAGTATCTAGCTAGTAAACTAGTATCTAGCTAGCTAACTTGATAGCTGCTATCCAGTAACCTATCTAGCTTTTTGAGTAGTTAGTCTTTATAAAGAAAGAAAGCTTTCTCACTCTCTCTTTCTTCAATTTTATTTGAATTGTGGTCTGTGTAACTAATGTATTCATTCATTTATTTCTGACATTATGGGTGTTATTTTACAGGCAGCTACCACAGTGAGAATGAGGTCAACGCGTCTGACGATCTGGACTTCAGACATCACAACTACAAGGAGATGAGACAGGTTTTGTACAAGACCGTGAAGAGAAAATTCTGGTCAAAATAAATTGGACATAAATGACCAATAAATTTGTTCCTTCTTTTATTTCAATGCTTTAGATGATGAAGATGATAAATGAGGAGTGCCCCAACATCACAAGGATCTACAATATTGGGAAAAGCTCACAAGGCCTCAAGATGTACGCCATGGAGTTCTCAGACAACCCAGGCGAACACGAGACAGGTTGACATTTAGACTTCTTAAACATTTACTTCAGAACATATAACATCACAAGCAGAGTGATTACTTGGGAAAAACTTCACTGACGTTGCAACTTTACCTTATCCCATCTTCAGGTGAACCCGAGTTTCGCTACACAGCAGGTCTCCATGGCAATGAGGCTCTGGGTCGGGAGCTTCTCCTGCTATTAATGCAGTTCCTCTGCAAGGAGTACAGAGACGAAAACCCAAGAGTGCGACGCCTAGTGGACGGAGTGAGGATTCACCTGGTGCCATCACTGAACCCAGATGCCTACGAGCTGGCCTATGAGATGGTACCATTCCCCTAGAGTCATGACATTAATGAAATCCATTTTTAAATGGAGGGAAAATTTACCTAAAATGAATATAAAAAGAAAGTACATCCTTGTAACAACTTAGGATTTTAAGTGTTTGGACATTAGAAAAACAGTCTGTCCAAAAAGGGTGTGTAACAAAACTAAACCCACTCCATGATTTTATACCTTGTAGAACCATCTTCAGTAGCAAAAACACAAAGCAATCATTTTTATGTATAAATTCACCTGTCTTCCACTCAATTTGGAGGAATTTTAAACCACTCTTCACCTTCATCACACAACATTGCTTTACTGTTTGGATCCCTTAATTTGGGCAGAAATAGAGCCGTCATACGCCCGGCTGCAAAGTGCCCAAATTTTAATTCCTCCTCCATTGTGCATGTCTGTTTCTAAGAGGTGTTTGTACTAACGTGGCACGGTAATGTGCTTTACGTGCAAACATCTGTATTTTGCTTTCATTTTCCCAAAAGACATTGTTCCATCATGATTCATCATGATGCAGCTTTGTAAGACAGAGTTATGTCTTTTCAAATAAGCTAAACATGTTGAGTCTTTCTTCAGTTGTTCAAACTTTAACATATTGGGACTTTATTACAACACAGCTTGAAAGTGCTCATCTGGCTGATCTTGTTTACTTGCAAAAAGTATCACTTCTCACTACTTCGGTATAAATAATGGTGTTCCTTAGGGACTGATCCTTGGACTACTCTTAATATCTTCATGGAAATGGCTCAAATTAAATGTTGAGGACATGGTGATAATTTGACTTTATTTGTAAAAAGATTTTAATATTGTCCACTTTACCAAACATTACTTATTAGTATGATAGTATTATGGTAGTTTACTTTTCAGATGTAAGACAGGGAAGTTGTTAAGAATTGATAGAAGAATGGATGGAACAAAATACAGTACTAGAGTAAAGGGTAGATGTTTGCTTCCATACAATGTACAGCTTATGTCCCAGACTGATTGTCCTAATGTTCATACAGTGACTTGCACATAGGTCAAGTTTGCACGGAAGCATTACCAACAATAAAGTGTCTTTGGTGCTTTAAAGCCAAAATGTGAGGCAAAATGTTGCTTCTGTTCTAGAAAAGTGAGTCATTCATAAAATCTACATATATATTTTCATATTGTCCTCCTGCTGTCCTGCAGGGCTCAGAGATGGGAAACTGGGCACTGGGTCACTGGACTGAAGAAGGTTATGACATCTTCCAGAACTTCCCGGACCTGAACAGCATCTTGTGGGGAGCCGAAGACAGAGGCTGGGTGCCTCGCATAGTGCCCAATCATCACATTCCGCTGCCAGAAAACTTCCTTGGTGGCTCTGTGAGTGTGCAAACATCAGAGGCTGATTCTGTATTTACTAAACTTCCACAAATATATTAAGAAGTATTTCTTTCTGTGCTGTTATTTTAGCTTGCAGTTGAGACCAAAGCCATAATTTCATGGATGGAGCGCAATCCATTTGTGCTTGGAGCCAATTTACAAGCAGGAGAAAAAATGGTGGTGTACCCTTTTGATATGCAGCGTCCTCCAATTTCTGTAAGGTTAATAGGATAAAGAACATCATGGATTATCTTCCAAAATGTACAATCATTGATTCTGTGCCGCCTCACTTTGTTAGTTAACCGACAGTCGGCGTTGGAGGGTTAACACTGAGATGAACGAAGAGACCTGGGTTCGTATTCAGAGGCAGAACGAAGGAGCACTCAGAGAGACTCCTGATGACGCCATGTTTCGCTGGTTGGCAATGTCATACGCACACAGCCATCTAACCATGACTGAGACCTATCGGGGATCCTGCCACGGTGATGATGTCACTGGAGGACAGGGGATCGTTAATAGAGCCACCTGGAAACCAGTGGTGGGCAGTGAGTAGAAGATGGCAAATAGCCCAAAGAGGAATGGGCACTTTTTGTGACAAGAAAGTCAAAAGAGCAAATTCTACTTTGATTTTTAAGGACATTTTTTTTGTAACAAGACTGGTAGCACAGTGTAACCCTCCTTTATCTTAGCAGTATGCACTGGAGAAATGCAGCAGATGTCATGGTCAGACAGCAGGGAAGCAGGGGAGGGTTCTCCCAGCAGACCGTCAGTTCCCAAAACCACTCCCCCAATACATACACACGCATACACAAAACCTTGTAAAAAGATCATGGGTCCAAATAACCTAATCTCCTGAGACCACAGGAGGGTTAAAAAAAATGCAAACTCAGAGTAAGCACTAATATTACATCTAACCGAAAGGGCTAAGATGTAGCATCTGTAGAGTCTGTCTAGAGAACTGAGTTTCATTATTTGACAAAGAAAAACACTGGGTGTTCAATATCCAGGCGCCATTTTCCCACTGCATTTTCCCCTAGGCTTAGATATTTTCTAAACCTCTGTTTCACAGTCAAGATTTCTCCTAACCCTAGTCCAATAGATACAAGCATCTGCAATACAACTCTTAGAAGCTAACAATAACAAGCTCCATGAATCTCCTCCACAGGTATGAACGACTTCAGCTATCTTCACACCAACTGCTTTGAGCTCTCCGTCTTCCTCGGCTGTGACAAGTTTCCTCACGAGAGCGAGCTGGCGCTGGAGTGGGAGAACAACCGCGAGTCTCTTCTGTCCTTCATGGAACAAGTGAGCACAAATTCATTCATTTGTAGGGAAGAGAGTTTTATTTCAGAATATTTCTGTAAAAACATGACCAGAACTTAAAACCTGCTCTGAGATGATTTGCCTTGTTGTTACAGGTGAATAGAGGAATAAAAGGTATAGTAAGAGACATGGAGGGAAACCCGCTGCCTAATGCCACAATAACTGTAGAGGGAATCCGGCATGATATCAAAACTGGTACGCTTTGATCAAGATTTTATGTTTCACACAAAGTGGTGTGTGCTGTGAAATGGAAGGAAGACATGGTTTGCAAACCTTCTCAAGACTTGTTATAACTTTCCTTCAGCAGTTCTTCCATAAAGACCAGATTCAGAGTGTGCACCACTAATAATCCGATTCTCTAGTCAATGTTCTCCTTGGCTAACATACCCGTTCAGGTGGATGTCATCATTCTTCCAGTTAACAGTTGGATCCTAATTTGTGTCTGTCTGTCCCATAAAATCCCATTAAAATACTGGGAAGTTTGTGGTTGTACCCTGACTAGATGCTTAAAAAAAAGAGGGTACAGTTATTTTAGCAAGGTTCTGTATTAATTAAATGTGTCTTTCTAGCTGCCAGCGGGGATTATTGGCGGCTGCTGAATCCCGGTGAATACAAGGTGACGGCCAAAGCTGACGGCCACACGCCCCAGACGAGGCTCTGCATGGTGGGCTATGACACTGGAGCTACTCCCTGCAGCTTCACCTTAGCCAAGTCCAACTGGGACCGCATCAAAGAAATTATGGCGCGCAACGGGAACAGACCCATTCGACTCGTCACCAAAACGAACAGGGTGAAGTCGACCGCTTCGAGCACCACGGCACAGCCCTCCGTCACAGGGGAGGAGAGTCAGGCCAACTCTCAGAGAGCCGAGCGACTCAGACGGTTCAGACTGATGCGTCAACGCAAATTGCGCGAAAGGTTAAGAGGCAGAGTCACCACCACCACCACCCTTCCAACAACAACAACCACAACAACAACCACAACACAACCACCTGATGCTGAGAGCACAACCTCCTGGTTTGACTCTTGGTTTCCTGTGGACAGCTACACAGAGAACCCGTTTGACACCTTCATATTTGGCTCAGCACCTACGCAAGAGTATAATTTTGAATACACCATTGATTAGCAAAAATAAACAAATAAATAAATCACTATCTGCACAACACCTCAATAACCACACATTACAAACTACTACTTCTACAGTCTTTCAATCAGTTTTCTAAAGGTCTTTGTGAAGAGAGATGCACCAAAAAATTGGCAGATTTTCAACTCGACTGATCCGGAGCAGTGACTAGTAAGCCAGAAACTTTCTGATCAGTAAACGCACCATGTCTAAGAGCTAACAGTTTGAAAATGCAGATTTATATGGTTTGAAAGTGATTGCTTAGATTCCTTAGAAAGACTTTTCAGGTCTCAGAACTTGTGCGGTGGATAATATTAAGACAGAGGAAGCACAGATGTAAGATAACAGGAAAGCTGAACATACACTGCTTGGGCAAAGAAAAAGGTCACTAACTGGACTGGACTAAGCAAAGTGGAACAAGTCTCCTCGTAGATAATTATTGCATAATCTTTGAGTCAGCAACAAGTTATTTAACCCCAACTGATGTAATGTGTAAAAATCATGTTGAAAGTCACATCCTGTGGTCAAAGAAAAGATTCAAGTCTGTTTAAGAAGGGTCAGTTTATTGGCATCAAGCAGAGAAAACATGTAAGGAGATTGCAGAAGCTTCTAAAATTGGGTTCAGAACTGTCCAACACATTAAAAACAGGAAGGGAAAGAAACCTGGGGAGCAACGTCTCCAAGGAAGACAAACAGTTGGAAAAAAATCCTGAATGATCATGATCTGCGATCACTTAAGTGTTGGGTGACATAAAATATGCTGTAATAAAAACTAAAGGTAGTCCAGAGATGCATTAGTTTGTGACCTGTGTTTTTTGAGGGTGTTTTTTGGCCAGGCAGTGTGATACTGCGACGTCGCCCTGTTCTATCCTCAAGTGTCCAATCTCGGTCAGTCATTGAACATGCTGGATTTGGGAATGTTGTCAGAAATGTGGAAATCTCCAAATTAGAGGATCTGAATTTTCTAGTGCAGGGTCTCAAACTTTAGTCCTCGAAGCCTGGTAACCTGCAGCGTTTAGACACGTCCCTGATCCAACACACCTGAAACAAAAGGGTTTTGTCTCCTCACCAGGTAGTCATGTTCTTTAGATGTCTGGCAATGACCTAATTATTTGACTTGTGTGTGCTAAAGCGAATGTTGCATTTAGCATTTTTCAAAGTGGAAATTGTCATTGTTCTAGAGAATGAAACTGAAGATCGATGCCGACAGTCGCAAATGATAACTGGACAATCTGAAGTCTAATCAGTTTGATTTAGTTTCAAAGGTATTAAACTAACATTTTAAAGTGCCTCCTCTCCCTAACACATGGCATGACAATAGAAATATTTAGCAATCTCACTGTAGGAAGGGTCGAAAAATGTTTTGAATGCCATTCTTATTCTTGTCACAGTTTTTAAGGAGAACTGGGAATCAACAGATTGGTATTGGCAGGTAAAATCTTTGCAAAGCCAGAGACTGAAAAATGGTCACAAACTCTGATTAGTGCCTCTTATGAATGAACAGTATGGATTTTTATGAGGCTTTCAAAGTTACCACTGAATAGTCTGCTGAGCAGAGACTAAGACAGAGTTTGACAGGTTAGAGTCAAATCAAATTGAAAGTACATGTTTAAAATTTTAACATGTTCAGTATTCTTTATTACTCATTAAATAAAGTTAAATTTATATACTATATGGACTCATCATACATCTAGTGAAATATTTCTAGCCTTTACTTTTGGTCATTTTTGTGATTGACTTACAGAAAATGAAAACCCAAAATTTAGTGTCTGAGAAAACCAGAATATTGTGAGATATTGGAAAACATGGTGTCCCAGTCTAATCAGTTAATAAACCCAAAACACATGTAAAGCTGTAAAGGACCATTCAACAAACCCCCTTTCACAATATTCTCCATTTTTTAGATGCATCTCTACGTTCCACTGCAAACAAACCAGAACAAGTAATGTTTTCATTAGCATTTTGTTTTTGTATCGTCTTTATTTTTTTACACTGACTTCTTATAACGGCTGAATGCATTAAAATAAAATATAAGATGAGCTGTCATGGTTGGAGGGGAAACAATAAAAGTTTAAATGTACAACCGTTTGTCATGATCAAACTTTCATAAACATTTTATTAAACATTTTTATTTCAGTTCACTCTTAACGTTTCAGAATTTAAAATAAGTTTGTTTGCATTTCCAGTTCAGTGTTCCAGCTGTATGAGAAATTTTAGTAAATACTGCTGCTGACATGGGAGCTTTTCATCATATTCCCAACTGGATCCAAGATATTTCAAGCTCTCAATTGTTACAAAAGCAGTCAAACTGGTGTGAAGAAATTTTACTTTTAAAACCTTTTCAAATTATTTAGAAAAGTGTTTTTCATGCGAGAACAGGACTAACAATGAGTTTGTCAGGATCCAGAAGCCTATGTTTTGTTTAAAGCGATATGTTGATATGCAGAGTCCATTCTGTCTTCAGTGTGTTTATGATCACACACCATCCTCATAATGACTGTCTCTGAGCAGGTGAAATACGCAGAACTGATCTTCTGGGCTCCAGCAGCTATGACTTGCCACCTCTGGCTTTTTTGTTTCCTGTTCGTTTGTACTGGAAACTCTTCAGTGGATTCCTCCCCCGGACGTTCTTCTGCCAAGGACACAATGACTCATTTCAGTTTATCATGATCCGAATAAAATCGGATTATATTATATGGGAAACAAAACAAAACAAAAAAAAAAAAAAACAAGAGAACTTCGGAAGAGAAGAACATAACATATATTGAAACATGAACTAAATGTACACATTCAGCTGAAAACAGACAGTTCAAAATTAATTATAAAGCAATCTATGATCTTTTGTAAAAATATGAATTACTGCATGTTGTCTGATAAATTTAATTCCAGAACCCAGGGTGACGTTTTAAAATAAACTAATTATGTTTCTTCAAATCCACAAGATGTTCATTTAGAAAAATGCATTAAGTACAAACTGAAAGAAGAGTAAAAAAAACTATTAATTTAATCTAAACCTACTTTTATCTGTAACTCCATATTAGTTAAAACTTTGAAAATGGAAGGCAGTTTACCATTTTAATACACTAAGATTAAAACTTTCCAGGATTGTTTGACCTGCTCTTCATAAACAAGACAAGTATTACGCTGCTCTGATGTTCTGATCTGCAACCAACCTTGAAGCTGCTTTTCACCACTCCCTCTGCAGCTGGTTTTATCTTCCTCTTCCTCCTCCTGCTTGACAGTGGATTCACTACGCCACGCAGAGTCTCAGGAACTGCAGCATAAGTGTGAAACTGATGTGTTAGCTGTGATGGACGCCGTCAGGCTGACGGACAGAAGCCTGAGCTTCTGATTCTGTGAGGACAAATCTGCAGTTCATGTCTTTAGGACATAATGAACAACATCCGGTATTAATAAGGTTCCAAAATTATTTAAATCAAACATAAGGAGAACGAAACTTCACAACTGAGTCCACCATGTTATCATTTATTAAAAAAAATGTAATTAAAATGAAAGAGCAACATGTGAAAAACTAAGTGCAACCCATAATTCAAGATCTTGTAGAACTGACTTTAGTCTATCGCATTAGCTGCATTTTCATTGATCACATAATTGTGGAATTTGACAAAGTGAAAATAAACTGACCTATCGGAAACATGGCGATTTCATAAATAACTCTCGTTTGATAAAAAGTTTTGGTGCTAGGATGAGGTGTTTTTGGTTTTTTCTTTTGGCCATATCAAAATTGATTTATTTCGCAAAACTGCAATGGAAACACATTATCAACAACCACATGCTGCCACTGGCGCAAACCACAAAGAAGGATCATGGTACAGCATGATTTTAATCACTTTTCACATGAACAAACTTATTGATGTGTGATTTAAAATTGTGTTCATTTAATGTAAACGCTGCAAATGCGAAATTGCGGTTTTTTCGACATTAACGGAATATTAGTGTTTTGTCCCAATTTATTCTTGAATTGCGGTCAAGCTCCACTTTAAACAACCCTAGTTTAGAATAATGACTATCGGACCAGTAACAAGGAGTACGCCTGTCACAAGCAATTAATCAATTAATCACATGATACATTAAAATGAGCTGAATTATTTTAATTCTGGTGATTGATCATTTCTGAAGAGAAATTTGGTCAACAGAAACATTATGATCCATTTTATTTATGGTTTTGGTTGTGTGTGGTTTTTATTTTCGTTTTATTTATTGCTGTTTGTTGATATTTAAAATGTCTTCCAGTTCCAGGGTTAAGGGTTTTTTACAAAATGAAAGTTTATTGGTTTTTGAGAAGTTGAATTTGCCTTATTATGCCATTGTCAAGACATTACTTGAAAGAGTTCTTGAAACAACAATATTATTGTTTGTGGTAATAATTATTGGAACAATTTATTGTCCAGTAAAATGTGTAATGAGTCCCATCAGTGCAGTACTGTGTGTGCTGTACATACTCAGATAGTCGGGAATGTTTTTCATGTGAGGCTTGATGACGGCAGGATGAAGGTCTTTGTCGTGTCTGAGCAGCTGCAGATCTCTGGGGTTGTCTTCAAAATACGTCTGGGTGAGAGAGCAGAGTCGTCGGTTCCTACATTATCTGAACGTGGCCTCTGTTCCTCCAGACCGCCCCTCACCTTGAGTTTCTCCGAGTTGAGCAGCTCCTGCTTGATCTCCTTCAGTCTGGCCTCCTTCACGGCTTGCTTCGTCACGGCCCGCATGGCGTCCTGCCAAACGAACCGCATAGGTGAGCTCACGAGACAACACAGATCGTTCTACAACCTAACAGGAAGCGACGAGGACTCACCCTGCACCTGTACCGGAAGCCTTCGATCTCCTCCATCTTAAACTCATAAGGTTTGAGCGCCGCCTCGGCTTTATCTGGACACAAAGCACACAGGCACGCTCCAGTTATCACCAAATAAAAGCTAAAGAATGCTTCTGCAAACATGTTAGCTGCAGAATCTTGACTTGAACACAAACACATTTAAGACAGAGTCACCTCCACCGAGGGCCTCCTCCACCTCTGCCAGGGCATCGAGTTCGGTGTGAGCGATGAATGACAGGGCGGTGCCTGGGTTGTCGGCTCTCGCTGTTCTGCGATCAGAAAGCGAAGGAAATGTCTGAAACGGCACAAAGGACGGAATACACGACCTAAAAGCCGCCTGAACGTTACCAACCTTCCGACTCGATGGATGTACGAATCAACAGACGTTGGAAAATCAAAGTTGATGACATTGGAAACGTTTTGGAAATCCACGCCCCTGGAGACGCCGTATTCCTTATCTTTAGCCCTGAAAATCCCCGATCACAAAGAAACTGTCAACAACAGATGACTTTTTAAAAGTTTTCAGAAATCCATACCACTGATCGCTTCATTCATCAAACGCAGGGCTTCTGCAGGATTCACCAACTCAAAATTTAGACTTTTTAAAACCTTTACAAATGAAACGTACAAAAGAAAATTGGATATCTGATTTTTTTTTCTTGTTTGTGTTTTTTTAAGACAAATATCATTTCACCAACCAGTGATAAATTTGCACTTACCCATCATAGACGCAAAAAAGCCAGTTAGCTAGCAAGTGTATATTAGCAGCTAGTTAGCGATAGCCTAAAACCCCTTGAATCACAGAATAATGAAGATGTCAGTGTGTGACAAAACAGTCGCACATATAATGTACAAGACTAGATAGTCCTACCAGGACAAAATGTAAGTGAGTTATGTGTTTCAGGCCAGTTTCCATTTTCTATAATGAATTGAAAACATTTTAAGGTCTTGTTTTTAGATACACAAATTTAAGACATTTTAAAGGGGCAGTAATTTGTGTTTTTCAGGCACATAGTGTCATTTTATAGCACAATGAAGTAACTGTTAACTTCAGTTGTTAAAACAAATAGATCAAATATGACTTTGAAGAAATGTGACTACGTATGTGCAGTTCCACCAGGTGCTTGCTAATTGCTGCTGGCTGAAGGAGCTGAGTGGAGGAGTCATAGTGGAGAGCTGCTTTGTGAGGCAGAAACTCTGAAGCTTGGAACCTGCAGCTCTGAAGAAACAGAGCTAAGTTCCCCCAAGCATTGATTTTACATAACATTACCCCTTTAGGACTTTTAAAGGCTCCACAGATAGCCGGATCCAGCTGACGACGTGGATTCTACATGTTTTCTCTAATCTCATGTGGCGATACTCACTTTGCTGCTTTCGCTCTGCTATTTTTCTTCTTCTCCTTCCCTGAAGAAGACGCTGCAGGTTCAACCAAGCTCTGCTCATCGGTGGCGATGATGATGTCATAGAACCCCTGGTTAAACTGGCTGATGATGTGACACCTGCAGAGGAGCACAAACAGCTCTTTATTAAATGTTCTATAGTAATTTTTAAAAAGGAATCAGCATCAGCGGCCCACCTGGACTGGATGGGCAGCTCCGAGTTCAGGACACACGCTGGGATGGCGAACTGTTCCAGAAACAGTTTGAGTCTGTAGCTTCGGTCCACTGTTGCCACAAACAGCAGCGTTTTCCCCTGGACCAGCTGCAGCTTCAGCAGCGTGTAGATGAGCAGGAACTTGTCCTCCTCTTCACATTTGATGGTGTACTGCTGCAGCTGGCTGCTGTCAGGCAGCTGAGAGCCCTGGAGCTTCAAGGTCACCTGAAGAGACACAAAAACCTTTGAATTTGGGCAAACATTACACATTATACATTGGAAAAGTTTTCATGTGCAGCATGAAACGGAACACTGCAGGTTTCAGCGCACATTCCTGCCAGAATTGACATTTTTCTGAGTTTACATTTTTTGTTCGTATAATTTTTGCAGGGAAAAAACATTTGACGAATTTGTTTGATGGAAAATGTTGCAGAGAATAAAACATGGCTTGCAAAAACAAGCTTTCAGGATGTGAAATGTATAATAATAATAATAATAATAATAATAATAATAATAATAAAGAGATTACCGGGTTGTGCAGCAGCAGCTCCTTTAAGGCTTGAACATCCTCGTTGAAAGTAGCCGACATGAGGAATGACTGATAGATCTTTGGCAAATGGCTACAAAAACATGGAGAAAACACATGAAAAAAGTGGTTTTGTTTTCATTTAAGGTCACACAAACAACACACAGCTTCAGTAAGCAGCCCCTATTTTCTGCAAAAATTGCAAGAAACACTGCTTCAATGTAGTTTGTAAAAACTACAATTATGTCATTTTTATGACTAGGTCACTTTTGAAAATGAGAACTGATTTTCCTGTATAAAATTAAGGTAAACTAAATTTTCAACTGAAACAGAATCATACATTCAATGTCTTCAAAAACTTGAAAATAAACAGAAGTTTTCAGACTACAACCAAAAACTTTTATGCTACAGAGTGCAATTGTCAAATAACAGGAAAATTATGCCTTCTGTTGAATCTTCTTTTCTGATTATAAGTCTGGAAGGTGTGGCAGGTATTAGTATTCAGTATATACATTATCCTTAATGTATAGTACACTTCCTGTTCTCACCACAGAAGGTTCTTCAGGTCAGACTCGAAGCCGAAGGAGAAGACCAAGTCGGCCTCGTCTACAACCAGCATCTCCAGGGAAGAGTGGAGCGCCAGGTTCTGGGCGTTGAGGTGGGCGAGAACGCGGGACGGTGTCCCCACCACCACATCGGGCTTCTCCATTAAAATAGGTCTGTTCAGAAACAGGATCACACACCCACCGTTAACAGACAGGAAAACGTTTGGAGCATCTATCATGTGATAAGGCATTTTTCATTCCCTCCGAGATTTACACAATTATTTTTGTGGATTTTTTGCCATCAAAATCACTGATTTTGTGGTGTTACTTTAGAAACTTTCACAAGGGATTTAGCTATATTTTTTCTTTATTATACTCCTTCAAAGATCTACATATAGAAGAAAAAAATATGAGTTTAAATTAAGAAAATGGATTGGACATAAATATTTTTATTCTTGGACGAACTTAAATAGCTCAATCGTTTTGTTGCTGTCTATCACCGGCAATAACTTGACAATTAAGGCTGTGGCAGAAGTGTAGGAGGAGTAAAAATGCTGCCACCTGCAGGAGGTGGCAGCATTTAATACAACGTTCTTTTTTTCTTTTCTTTTTTAACATTTTTACAGAAAATTTGCAATAAATTCCCAATTATGCATTAGCACAAAGAAATTCTGGGATTCGTTGATTTTGTGTGAAATTTGCAAAAAACTGGAGGGACTGATTTTTATAACACTGATTTTAACAAACCGATGCAGAGGACATGCTCAACAGTATACAACACATAGAACAAAAGTCACATGTTCCAAAAACATTTTTTTTAAAAGTACCAATCTGTTTCCCAGACTTCATAAAACACAGAGAGAGCCCTTCGCAATCTGGCATTAAAAGGTTGGAGTACATAACTCATATTCTGAAATAAGCTGGACCCAATAAACAAATAATAAATAAAAACTTTAGTGAAAACTAAGCAGGTCATGTTTAAATATTAAATTTAGCTCTGAACATAACAGGGACATATGAACTTAAATTTAGTTTTAAGATGTGCAAGCTGATATTAGAACTAGTTCAGGTAAAAAGGTGAACTTGAACACCAACCAATGAATTGCTGGAAAAATATAATACAAAAATAAAGTTAAAAGTTGCATAAACTGACTAACATCTCACTCTCTGCTGCCGTCTTTATGCTCATCAGACCACATCATTCAACTTCACCTCAAATCAAATTCCAATTTATACAGGAATAAGACAAATTCAAAGTCAGTGTCATAACAGTTATCAAATATTGCAGTCAAGTTCAGCCTTTTATTACAGCTGGTAACATTTTTCTATCCATGGAAACCCAGAGTCGCTGACTTCCCAGCAATCCCTTCTCCTGAACAAGCCTGTAGTGACAGACCAAAGTCTAAAGCAGGAGAATCTCTAAACGGATCAACAAAAACAACCATTAGATTAGCTTGTCATGCCAGAAGCAGTTTACAACTCTGAGTTTAAGAAAACTTAAAATGGAAAATAGTTGCATTTAGCAGAGGAAAGGAAAGACGTTCCAAAACCAAAGGACTTTACCTCTGCATTGACACGTCGGCCTTGCCGGAGATGTCTGCCACCCGGACATCTCTAGAACAGAACGACGTCAACTGTCTCATCATGGTCTGAACCTGCTGACCGAGCTCTTTGGTTGGCACCAGGATGAGAGCTCTCACGTCCTGCTCACGAACGCTCTGAAGACGAAAAACAAACGGGGAAATAACCACGGAAACATATCGAAGCAGGAAATGCTGATCTTTAGTGTTTCATAAAGCGCCATAAAACAGAGTTACACTAAACAATGTGTGAGACGGGATTCCTACCCACCTGTTTGGAGGCCAGGATGCGCTGAATGATGGGTATAGCGTAGGCTGCAGTCTTTCCAGATCCGGTCCGCGCTCGAGCTAGAAGGTCCTTCCCCTCCAAAGCCAGAGGAATGGCCTTCTCTTGGATAAGGGTGGGCTGAGACCAACCCAGATCCGCCACCGCCTGAGCCAACAAGAGCAGGAAGTCACTGAGCAGGAGACAGGTAACCGTGCATTGATCCAATGACACACCATGAATAGGTTAGAGCTAATTTTACTTCATATTGTAACGCTTGGGTTGTGTTCAAGGGAGATAAACATTATTACGTTTATTTTGTCATGTTGAATAAATAGCAATATATGATGATCATAAAACTAGCAATTACTTTAGCGCCTAGTTTATAAACCATTTTGACAATAAGAGCAAAAAAATTGGCACTTTTTGCAGATTTTTCTTTTAAGGCTTTTCATGCAATATTAGAACTATAATAGATGCAAATAAACTATTCAATTCTTTAAAAAAAAATAATAATAACAAAACCAACATATTTCCTAAAATGTTTGTTTAATCATTTTCAATGTGAAATGTTTATATTTTTTGTGCAGTTTTGGTTTAACTACTTTTCTGAGTGTGCTTTTCTTTGAGCAATTGGTCTGGAATTGTGTCTTTACACTCCTGTTAATGATTATTTGATTACTTAAGTAGTAGAAAATTATTTCATTGATTGATTCATTACGATTAATCGCTCCAGCCCTAGACGATGTGCACTAATAAACTGAGCTAAAAGTTAAATCAAGCAAATTTATAATTAGCATAAGCCACAATATAGGTTTGATCTGTTTTTGTTCTGATTTTTCTTTGTCACACGTTGTTTCACGTCATCAAACCCTTTTTAACATTAGACAAAGACAACTAGAGTAAACTAAACACAAAAACGAACAGCTGGTTGTGCCATCCTTGGTGGAAGCGACTCCAATCCAGAGCAATCAGTCTGACAAGAGGTCATATGTAAGGAGGCAATAACTACAAGACACACTAACATACACACCATCACTTATGTTTTTCATTATATTCCAACATGTTTAGTGTTTAGTGTGTTTGTCACTCCTTTAGGGTGGTTCAGAAATAAAAACAAAATTAATAAATGCATTAATATTCAATTAATGTTCAGTTTAGATGTTATTATATCCCACGGCTCATATGTTTTAGCCTGAAAACACGAGACACTAGCAGAGCAGAGAGAAACCTCTCCTCCGTTTCTATCAGGTTTTTAAACGTATTCTCGGTTCTTAACACGAAAGACTGAACGTTTCAACTAACATTTACCTTCTTAACAACTTCTGGGGTGTTTTTCTGTTGTTGTTTGTTTGTTTGTTTTTTACCTTTAACAGGCGGTCGTCTAATCCCATTTCATGAAACTGAAGTCTTTCAGCGGCCATCACTGCTCCGCGCTGCGCTCACACGTGCGTCGAGGAGATTTGACGTCATGCTGCCTTCATGGTCTTCGGGAGAAGTCCAAATGGATTAATATAACAAAATGTATTTTTATTTATTGCGCTAATGACACGATTTCACGTGTCATATATTTATTGTTATGTATGACTGCATACAACAATCACAAGCTGAGCTAAAATTTTAAATGGTGCAAATTTATACAGTGTATATCAAAGTTTATAAAAGCTTGCAGTGTTTTGTGTTGCGTCTCCTTCCTTAACTACTGGTCTACAGTGACATTCAGTATTTTTTTTGATTGTCTTGTTTTGTTCTGATACAACACAAGAAACTGAAAAAGTCCATGTCGTTAGATATTGTAAAGCAGTTATAATAACTGCTTTAAAATATCTGCAATATTGTGGCACTTGGTCATTTTTAGGTGAAACTTATGAAAGTTTTAGTCACCTAAATAAATTAGTAGGTCACATATTTACTTAAATCTTTTTTTTATTTGCATCCATCCATACATACATACGTACATGCATTTCCTTAGGCCCTTGTCCCTAGCGGGGTCAGGAGGGGTGCTGGTGCCTTCCTCCAGCGAGACATTTCGTGCTAGCGGAGGGGTCACCCTGGACAGGTCGCCAGTCCATCGCAGGAATCCATTTTTGAGAATTTTTGAGAATATCTGATCGATATCTCGTTCGATCATTTTAACTTGTCTGCAATCTCTTGCAAAAGTATTTAAACCCGTTGGACAAGCCCACATTTTCTCACATTACCACACACTGGTGTATTTTATTTGTATGCTTGTTAGATTTAATTGTGGAAAAAAAGGAAAACTGATACCTGATTTTATCAAAAGTTTTGGGATGGTTTGTTTGAGAAACGCCAAAAAAAAAAAAAAAAAGAAAAGGAAAAATCATATATGAACTGGTTTGTTTAAGAACAAACCAACATTTTCTTACGTCACAACCACACACTGATTTATAATTTGTATGCTAAATGTTAGACTTCATTATGAATAGAAATTGATGCATGATTTTTCAAAATTTGTTTGTTGTTTTGTTTAGGAACATTTGGGAACTAACAGAATCAGAATCCCAGGTCAGTGACAAATATGTTATATATATATATATATATACCACAACCACACACTGATTTATAATTTGTATGCTAAATGTTAGACTTCATTATGAATAGAAATTGATGCATGATTTTTCAAAATTTGTTTGTTGTTTTGTTTAGGAACATTTGGGAACTAACAGAATCAGAATCCCAGGTCAGTGACAAATATGTTCTATATATATATATATATATATACCATAATATCTTGTGTTAAATCAGTATGTTGTGTTACTATGACTAAAATTCCAAATACTGACTAGTCCTCTTTATTTCCTTTTTAAATAACTTGTTCTATTTAGTACTTTATCCTATCTTTACTAGGGAAAGGTATGTTTTTTGCTATCGCTGTTAATATTTCTTTGGAACCCAATTTTGAAATTTTGTCATCATGGTCTTATTTGCCATTATTTCTACAGGAAAAGTCCAATTAACATGCTTATCTGCAGTCAAATGATACTACAGAAATTGAAAGTGATAATAAATCGATTAAAACAGTTTTTCTAAGTAGCTCGACTGAATTACTATCGAGGATCATCAGATGTGATCGAAACATCCAGGACACCACAGGTTTTTACCAAGATACTATTTTTGAAGTTCTACCTTTTGGCCTGTAGGTGGAGACAAAAACCAGCCGTCTGGGCGAGAAGGTCTCCGTCATACATGGGCAAAATAACTGTACATATAACCTCCATTGTTTTCGAAGAAACGACGGAGAGACCTCGGACCAGTCTGCACTGCCTGAGTAAACATTACTTATGTTTCATTGGTGAACGGGAGCTCTGACTGTGGGGCGACTGTCTTAACGGCTACTTGTTGCGAGGACGGAGATGCGGCGGCGGCGGCGCGCGGTGCAGATCCTGGTGGAGGCTGAGGAGCGTCTGTAGTCTCATCACCAGCCATCCTTCCTCCCACAGCAGCTCTATGAGTCAACATGGCCGCGGAGCAGCTCGACCTGCTCATCCTCTGAGCCGCAGAGCAAAGCAATACTAAGGTGAAGAAAAAACACACGGTTCGTTTTATACACGCTCAGAAGAGCATTTTTAATTTTAAGACATGATGGAAAACGAGAGAGAGAAAGTTTTCGGCTCCATATCCACAGGTAATATAATCTTATTGAACATGCTTGTGTTTGTGACTCTGAAAGCGGTTTAAATACAGTTCCGTGCGATAAACGGGGCTCGTTTTTCTTCCTTTTTGTTCAGCATAAATGGCGTTCATGTCCCGCTTCTCTCGGTCTCGGAGCAGCTCCAGGTCTCCGAGCCGGAAGGAGTCTGAGCGGGACTCCCCGACTCTAACGGTGTCCGAGCTGGAGAGGCTGCTGTACGCGGGCAAGACGGCCTGCAACCATGCGGACGAAGTGTGGCCCCGGCTCTACATTGGAGACCAGTGAGTTGGTGTTCAGTAGAGCTGCTGTTGCCAGAATGATGCATCAGACAGGAGAGGAGAGGAGAGGTTCCTGTTTACTCTCCAAACTGTTTTCCAGAGCGAACCTCTCTCCATACACACAACACCACGTTGGCTTCATAAGACTGACTACAGAGCTACAATTCTTGTCAATTTCTGTGTGCATGGACAAAGGATGCCCGAATACCAACTCTGTTTAAAGAATCTGACCAAAAATAAATAAATCGGCTGAGATATCACCAACACATTTATTCTGTTTTTAGTTTTAGTCACCTCCTGATGCAATGAAATATCTCCTATATATATATATATATAAAAATAAAATAAAAATTCCCTTCTCACGCGGGTGGTGTTTCTTCCGCTTAGCTCGGGTCCTCTACCAGAGGCCTGGGAGCTTGAGGGTTCTGCGCAGTGCCTTGGCTGTGCCTAGGACTGAACATTTCTGGACTGAGATGTCTGATGTTGTTCCTGGGATCTGTTGTAGCCACTGTTCCAGTTTGGGGGTGACTGCCC
>CAEGAG010306920.1:0-16904 GCA_903067065.1 Brachyrhaphis terrabensis
AGGAAAAGAAAGCAGAAGTGAGAAAAAAGTTTTAAAAAGTAGTGAAAGGATGTGTGGGAGGAGGAAACGCTGTACTCAGTTTTTTTTTTAAGCTGAGAGTGTGGAGAGCGGGTATCTGACAGGACCATTCAGTCTCGGCTGTTCTCAAACTGCAAAGCCCCCGTTAAGCTCCGAGGAGAAGCGAGGGCAAGTTTGCGAGACTCTAGCGTAAGATAACCGAAGCCAGGAAATTTCACCACACAACTCCAGAGTAAGCCAGGTTGGCAGTATGGGAACAGGTGCATGCTGGGAGTTAAGCCCAGAATACAGGAATGCCAGGACATTCCTATTTATTTACTTTTTTTTTTTATGGGATCCCAAATCTCTGCCCGACTGCACAAACCATCTGTTTCTGAATGTCTCTGCATGGCACTGAGCAATCTCAGTGCCATGGACATATTTATAGTTTGGAAACCAAACGGGGATAATGCAGCCACACACAGAGAGGCTCTCTAACAGGGGAAATGCCAAGTCCGGTTAGGAAGCAGGACTACAATTATTCCACAGATGTTTTCAATTGAAAAAAAAAAAAAAAAGATCTAATTTTGCACATCAAAATGCAGTTTGTCACGGTGGAATTTGTTGCTTTATTAAATCCTAAAAATAAATAATAAAAAAAATCTTTACGGGAAGAAAAATTCCATAAATATGCAAATTAGCCCACCAACTCATTAGTTGTGTTTTTGAATTCCAGGATTATCTGAAGGTTAATATGATCGATGCAGTCTAAGACGTCTGAACTACACACACCGCTAAGCCCAAAAGGACTTGCTTCAGCTTTGAAACAATCTTTTCGTTTTATCACCATTTCTCTTCTGATTTGATATAATATTAACATTTTGGAATGACTTATATCTGTAAAGAAAAATATACATAAGGGTGATGATACGGAGGCCTTCTTTGAAGCTAAGTAGTCAACTTAAATATGAGAAAGGCTGTGTTTATTGCCCAATCTGATGCTGATGTGATTTTATTGTTTGGCTTATGTAAGAATATTAAAGATCTGTTGCATGACACAGGGCTTTTCTAATTCCCTAATCTTTGCTTGAAGAACGCCAGGCGGTGTTATGAACAGCTTTCAAGGCCGACCATGACTTGCTTCTTGGTGCCTGTTTCATCAGAACAAAGACTTAAACAACAATGACTTGGACTCCTCCTTTCGTTACGAGGTGAATCTAATCTCACTGCAGCAGCACACTTTATCATCCAGCTCACTGCTGACCCGCATTTAAAAACTAGCTTCACACTTAGAAAATGCGCATTTCAGCAGCAAGGCCCGTCGTTGCTGTAAATGGTCTTATCGTATTACATGTTCAGTTTCTTCTGATACACGGATGGTCAACGGGACAAAATTAAACATAAATACATAATTAAATCATTAATTAACTGTATCATGTAGCAAATAAATGTTTAATTAAATGCTTAAGTCATTTATTTAATAGAAAATTAATGTGCTAAATGTCATTCATTAAGTCGTTAAAATCCAAACTTATAACAGCCAATGCAGATAATTAAGTAAATATCTATTTAATTATTTCATAGTTCCTGCTCCTGCACTGTAATCATAAGATGATTTTATCTGTCAAAGTGGAGGGGCGGAGCTACTGGCGGGGCTACCCTGATCTTTTTCTCCAAATGTACGGAGGGTTAAATGGGACAAAATTAAGTAAATATATACATCATGATGAAATAGATAATTGCTGAATTAAATAAATTATCTATTTAAGCATTAAATTAATAAATACACTTAAATAAGCAAACTAACTATTATAATAAATTTATTTAAATAAATAAATATTTGAATATTTATATTACTAATGAAATTCAATTCATTTACATTCTAAACCTGTCATTAAATTGCTAAAATGCAAACTTATAATAGCGGATGCAGATAATTAATTTACTATTTAACTACTTCATGGCTCCTGTTCCTGCAGTGTCACCATGGAGTAATTTTATCTGCAAAGCGGGTTAATGCTAAACTATTAGCTTCATCCTTTGAAAACCATAGCGGCGCATGTAAAGGAGAGCTAAATGCAGGAGGACTTATTTAACAAATTGTCTATCAATTAAACATTAATTAATCATTTATTTATGTCATGGTACATTTAATTAACCACTTAATGGTGTATTTATTTATTTAATTTGGTCATTTTTGCCCTCCATACAAATTAGGCTGATTAGCATCCTAAAGACCTAATAGCAATGTGTTTTGAAGGGAGAAAGAAATGTTTTGAAGAAACATTCTTTTAAAAGATGAAAAACAAGAACCCCTGTAAGCTGAAAGCAGTTTGAAAATGACGTTAAAGATGATGTGCAAGCAGTTTTCCTGTTCCACTTCCTCCACTGTGACAGGCCACCTGCTGCACTAATATCTGTTGAAAGGCTCTGCTGCTACCTGCAGAGTCCCAGCTTACCAGCCTGCTACACAGCAGACACCCTGTTGGTTGGGTATTATCACAAATACTGGATGAAAGGTCCATATTTAAATGTTTTCCATGCATGTATATAGAAAACAGACATAACTACAATTACTCTCACAGCCGCACCTGAAGAAGTGCGTGCAAGCTAAAGTATGAGTACAAAACTTTTCATTTTAACAAAACATTAACTTAAACAGCAAACTTTGCGCAATTTAATGCGGTAAAATTGTCCTGGTCACTAAACTCCTGGGAAACAAAATGATCCCTTATGGGTCAGAAAGATATTGTTAAACAAAAGATTCAGAGAGGAAAGCTGAGAACCGCGAAGCAAATTATTTTAGCGTTCTTACTAAAAATAGCCAGTAATCAGTGATCCATTCACAGGTGAAACTAAAGAGGTTTAGAAAAAAAAAAATTGAAAAAGAAATGCATCACTTTTCTATTAATGGATGGAAGCAAATAAGCCAGACTGTACAGAGTTAGAACAGAGCTGGAATGGCTTAGAAGTTAACTACCAAACAAATATCGCATTTAACAGGAAAGCTGAACATATCAAAGCAAAGATGGCCTGTTTTGTCTTTTTCACTTCAAACTGTTGACCGTCACAGAGCATGCTGGACTTGGAAATGTTGCCAGCCATTTGCAAATTTCAGAAATTTAAATAAGACTGAACATTCCTTCTGTTCATAGTTACTAATTCTCACGGTGCTAATCACTAATACACTACAGATAAAACTTTTAGCCAAATAAGGATTTTGCCTCTTTAAAATAAAAGAATAAGCTTGTAAATTTTCTCATTTACACCGGGTGAGGGATATATTGCAAATGCTTGTAATAATAGCTCCTAAAAACAAATTAATGAGGAAAATATTGGATGTTGGCGTGTCTAATGTTTACAAACCAAACAGAAAGAACAGATTTAGTTTTCTCCGAGCACAACACCAAAGAAAATTCAACCACTTTTATATATTGCAATTGCACTAATTGGACGTGGTGTAGTTTCAAGCAGCTGTAATCCAACCTCAACAAATGTTGTGGACGTCAACACAAGATGAACAGGGGAAAAAAATCCTCTTTAGAAATGACAGTAACTTTTAAGCACATTACTGGACCATGTAGAGAAATGTATTCCTCTAACCTACTTTAAAGTTGAAGTGACAGCAAAGTCCCAAACTGAGTCAATGAGTTCAATATGCAGAGTAGAATTGGAATGGAGGAACAAATAGTGTTTCTTTCCTTTATCCCACACTGGCCTGTCTGTAACCCAGAAACAACAAAAAGACTCAAACGAATTTAAAATCTGCTTTATTCTTACCAGTTTTTATGGGTGACAGTTTGACAGTTCCTCCAAAATGGATTTCTTTTTTTTTTTTTTTTTTTTTTTGCAAATATCTGATCTAAGAATAAAACTCCAGTTCTGAAGCATCACACAAATGATCTCCATATCACAGCGTGGCTGTTTGTTTTTGTGCAGCGCTGCTATTTAAGCTGATGATCTGACAGTATGAGTGCTTTTTAAATGGCCTATATGCAGGAGGATGAAGGACCAATTGAAATTAGATGAGCAGATTTCAGCTCTAGGCTTCAACATCACTGACTCACAACAGGAGGCTCGAGTCATAATGCTCAGCAGACATATTACCGGTCGTTTTGGGGAGAATATTAACTGAAGCTGTTTAGGCTGACTATTTGCATGCTTCATAGAATAATTTTTTAAAAGCGCGTTAAGATGCATGCAGATTCTAACTGTTTCTAATCTCCCTGAAGGGGTTATTATTCAACAGAAACCAAAAAAGATTCATGTTCATATTCCATGGCTGACCTGCTGAGGAACACGGCACTAGTGAACAATTTTCGATAAGGGTTTCTTGAACCGATATTGATATCGGATCTCGGTCCAATATCAAACAAAAAAATTAGTATCGGATTATAACGTCCTGCATAAAATCTCTGATAGAAGCATTCTGCCCCAGCATTTCAATCCGGCAGAACTTCTATCCCATTGGATAATAATAAATGTGTCAGTGTCTCTCACACCTATTGAGTAGCATCACTTGATCAGGCCTTTTCTAACATTCCACATCACAAAAACAGTAATAATAATTCGTGCTGACATTGTATCGGGTCAATATCGGTATCGGCCAATACTCAAAGCTGTGGTATCGGAACTGAAAAAAGATGAATCGCTACACCCCTGGCTTTCGAGAGCCACAGAAAATAAAAACAACACCACTGTGTCATCGTAGTTTGATAAATAGATTAAGAAAATACTACAGAGATTATATAGTTGTTACGACAACAAACAAATGAAAATGTGCATTTCTTACCCACCAAGTTGGAATATCTTTATTTACTGTCTATGCACAACAGAAAGTTTTGTCATGATGCAGTTTATAATACTAATAGCTGCTTAATATTTGAATAAATATCACAAGTTACTGATAATTAATAATCTCTATATTTAAAACATTTAAGCAAGTACTTGCGAGTTCCACTTCCTTAGATAAGTTTGAGAACTGGCTCTTCTTGGGTAAAGTTAGTTTCTTGTGATGTAATCTGATAATTTGCTGGAGTGACTGGAGCTTTCTCCGGCTGCTTAAAGCACAGATCACTGGAGGCGATGTCCTCTATGTACTGCTGATTATTTAGCTGACAGCGTACTACTGACGTCTTCCCCAAATTCAGCTGCTTAGAAGAACACAGACAGTCATGGTGGCACCACGCTGCATCCCTCCTATAGGTGACATGTTTCTGTTTAGCAGCACTTAGTTAAATAATTAAAATCAGCGATTCTACAAAAAGGAAGAAAAGAGTCATGACCACTTGAAAAATATTTCCAAATTACTTGTTTATTGTACAATTTTGTCTATGTATTGAAATAAAAGTAGAATTAATAAATTAATATTACAGATCTGTGGTTCTCAGACTGGTACTTGGTCTGTCTGAAGAGCTTGTTCGTGCAAAATATGTCCAAGGTAAACACAAACAAGCTGACAGAGTAACATTTTACAGACTTTTTACTGGACAACTTAAGTTTTTTTTGTTTTTTTTACACAATATCATTAAAACATTAAAATAAGAAAAGAAAAAATAGTTCAATTCTTTTTTATAAATAAGAAAATAAATATTTATTGCCTAGAACGCAATAATATAGAATTCCTTTACCGAATTTGAACCGGTTGAAAAAAAAAGTTTTGGATAAAACATTTTTACAGAGAGCAAAATGTTTTAAAGGCAAAATGTGTATTTTGTACAGGTTTGGCTTAATTTCCATTCTAAAGATGTTTAGTTTTTTTTTTTTCAGCAAATGGCCTTTTTCCAGTTAGCAATTAATGATTACTAAATTTGTTGATGATTGCTTCAATAATGACAATAAATTGGATTAATCCCTTCAACCCTACTTTTATATAGGAAGGTCACAATTGTGTTTCTGATAGTGACTGGAGTTAAGAAACAAAACAAAAAAAAACAGAAAATAAAGATGTGATATTATGGTCTTTCACAGCATCACAGTGAAAATAATGACCACTGTGGAGCACAGCTCTTGGTCTCACTGCTGAGAGACACAACAGTTCATACCGGACCGCTCAGCCAGCGATGCCGGCTCGCACATTTACTGAAAACACTCTGCGGGAGAGCAGCAATATGAAATCAAATCAGAGTCGTCATCACAGCATCAAGGTCTGCAATCTCCGACAGCTGCTCGGATGCAACATTCAGCGTCGTATCACGGTGCATTCGCTTTCACGTTCAAATTCCACATTTAGCCGGTTGGATGGACTCTTCCATTCAAACTTTTCATGAGCTTTAAGTGACTGAGATGCAAAAATGTGGACAATGGCATGCTGGGGAAAAGGAAGGAAGGGAGGAAAACGTGGCTAATCATGTTCTGACGCAACCAAAGTTGGCAACAAGCTAGTCATAAATAACTAGAGAAATTGCTGGTTGATGCTAATTTCCGGTTTTCAGAAATGCTTACTCTGATTTTGATGGTTTAGATGTATTTCTAATAATTACACCATATGAAATAGAAAAAGAAATGAGGCACAGGTTCTGATAGAGAACAAATTGAATGCAGCATTACATCTTATCAATGCTCACAAAAAGTTGTGTTTAGCACCCAACCACACCTTAGAAGAAACCCGAGATGCAACAGCCAAGATTTTTTATGTTGATACCATTTATTGATGTCCGTAAGATTTAGCGACTTTTTGTTAAACTAAAAAAAACAAAAAAAACATCAAAGTTCATGCAGCTAATGTGTTCATAAATAAAATATAATGGGAATCCTTTGTGTTCTTTTTTTTGCATTTAAACTAATATGCTGCCTACTTATCAGGGAAGATTGAGGGAAAATTGACCGATTCCGATCTCTAGCTGACTGATTGGTGCATCTCTGCATTGATTTGGTGTGTTTTTTGTTTTTTTTCCTCTTTATCTGCAAGGTAATGGCTTACTCTGTGGCACGCAGAAGTGAAGATTACTAATGTAATTCAGTGCTAAGATTAACAGAAGAAAAGTGTCACATTTAGGTAAACCAAATACATTTATACATATGTATATTTCTGTCTTTTAAGAACCCATGTTTCATTTGAAGAATTAGCATTCGTAACGCTGTTATGACGCCTGAACGTTTCCAGCACTCAGTGGGGTTCGTGAAGAGAAGGATAAAAACGTCAAAAATTAAAAATGGGGTCGACATTGTCTCTTCCAGGTACCTATAAGAGACTGAAGTGACAAACCACTTATAGCCTTAATAACGACACACCCTCTGAAAGGCCCCCCAGCGGTTTTTAACTCGCCCAGCAAAGCCCCCTTGCTTTATAAACGAAGCGGAAAGGAGAAAACGCCGCCGTGCAACCCTGGCCGAGCCCACACCGAGCCGCGGCTCACCGGGAGCCCAGACCGCTCGGCGAGGCCAGCGCCTGGAGAACCGCTTTCATTGCGACCAGCATTTCCTGTCGCTGTGGTTTCACTCTCCTCAGCTACAACACCGCAGGCACGACGGAGAAATGGGGGTGAGAAGGGGGGAAATTATTGCGTTTAGCGGCCTTTACTTACCTGAACATAATTGTTTTCACAGTATTCTGCAACCCGGGACAGGTTCTGGTAGCTTTCCACCAGCGCTCTTTTGCCGGCCGGGATTTCCTCCTCTAATAGCATTTGTAGCTCTGCCATCTTACATCCCTTTGCATTGCTCTCCTGCCCGTCTTTTCTTTTTTTTTCTTTTTTTTTTTCTTCAGTGAGGCGAGGCTGTGATGCTGTGCTGTGTTGCTGAGAAAGGGGCTCCCCCGTCTGGCATTGTGGCTCCGCGCTGGCCTCGGATTCACGACAGTGCGTGACTAATCGCAGCTACGTTGTAAAGGGAGAGCGCTGATTGGTTCAGACACCGAGCGGGGGGATGAGCTGACCAATCAGATTTCGCTGCGGCGGTTTTACACGTAATTATATGGCCGTGTAATGTTTTAGAGTTTTCATTTAATTAGTATAGAAAAGTAACATTTCATATTTTAATATAAATAGATTATACACGTTTTGTCTTTTTTATATTTAACTGTCATAGTAAAAAAAAAAGTAACAATAATAAAACAAAGCCTGTAATAGTTATTAAAATTTTCACTACATTAATAAATCACAAATGGAGGTGTACATTTAATCTCTCTGACGTATATCATCCAATAAAGTTGAACTGAATTTAGAAATGTAATACTAAATTAATAATATATATATATATATCTTACTCTTGTCATCCATTAACAGAAATGTACTCAGAAATCTGAATCGTCAACAGTGTTGAGTTTGCTATGAAATACGGCAATCCAAAATTTTCCGTATTAAAAAGGAAACTTCCAAATGAAATAGATTTTTTAAAACTTGTAAAATCACATAAAATTGGTATGACAAACATCAAGTATGCATTCACCAGCGTTTAGACAGTCAGACAGATAGATAATATAATGTAATGTAACATAATATAATATAATTCGAAGCGATCCTTATTTCTACATTTGTAAGTAAAACAATTGTCCGAAATTTACATAAATAATTATGATAACGCTTAAAATAAATCCAGAGTGCTTAAATGACATACATTTCCAAAGATATGGCAGTCTGACATCTTAAAGCGACAAACTGGGTTTCAGCGTTTTGCTGCATAGACGGAACATGTTTTAAGACTACATTTCCCATAACCACCCTGTGTTTTAAATCCCCCTCCAAATAAATGAGGTTTGTGGGATTTGAAGGCCTTCAGCGGTGGGAGGCGAACCTCTTCCAAGCGTGGCTCTTGCTGCTATGAACTACATTTCCCACAAACGCTCAAGCTTTAACTGCTGGGCTCATCCTTAACCCGAGAGGGGATTGGCTCTCTGCTTCAATGCTGCAGGCAGACACCGGCTTTATGAAGTAATAAGGTGGGTTTCTTCAATATCCGGGATGGGAGGTTGGGGGGATGTGACTTAAAAAGAAATAGCACAGAGGCTGCAACAGATAGAATGGGTTACGCGAATTTTATAGACTAATAAAAAATGAATTGAGAGCATGCGAATCTTCTGTTTCTGTGTATAGGCTGCAGGGCAGGGGGACTGCACTCTTCATCGGACACTCTCTTATCTATCTTGATTTTTTGATTTTATTTTTTTTTTAATCCCTATTCTCGTCCAAGATCTGAGGTTCTTTTCATGTCATCCCTGTGTGGACTCGGCATGGCGCAGCAGGAGAAGAAGAAGAAAGAGGAGGAGGAGGAGGACGAGTACAGCCTGGAGGCGAAATTTACCGCTGCGGTTAAAGTGATCCGGAGTTTGCCGGATGAAGGTGATGAATCATCCCGATCTGTTCTGGGGGAAAAAGGCAATTATAAAATAAACCCAGAGTTGTCTAATTATGCGCAGTAGTCCATGTGACGTGCGCGCCTTGTGGAGTGTAAACAATCCAGGTGACTGACCTACATGCGGAGCTGTCACTGCCCCCCCATAAAGCTGCTGCACAAGGATAAAGAGCCGTGATTAAGGGAGTCCGTCGTTTGTCTGGTCTAGAGGCTTAGATCATGGATTAGCACACAATTCTTAACAGGAATCTCTTATAATGGTTTTTTTAATGAGGTTTTAAATGTCATCCACCTTTTCTTCACTTCTTAGGTCCTTTCCAGCCTTCAGATGACATGATGCTGATGTTTTATAGCTACTATAGACAGGCTACCATGGGGCCCTGTCACATCCCCAGACCAACTGGCTTCTGGGACACTGGAGGCAAAGCTAAATGGTAAACTTTAACTTTTTTTGAAGCTGAATTTAACTTACAAATATTCACATAGGCCACACAAAGATGAATTTATTAGAGCTTAACCCCTCTCCCATGCTTTGGAGATCATTTGCCTTGCCTTGGAACCGTTATTTTTTGTCAACAGTTTAAAAATATATATATGTGAAAAATATATATATAGAAGTTATGCTGCAGCTTTAAAGATAGCCAGAAGAAGTCCAAGTTTTCAGTTTGCCACAAGTTATGCACACCAGCGGTCCTTTGGGCCTGATATCCTCTGTGTTTTACATGTTTCCCTGCTCCATAGTAACACCCCTGCAAAAGCCTTCGATTCATTTACTTTAACCAGGAATGTGACGACAGGAAAAACGTCTAAACTGTGCGGCTCAGTGAGTCCTAAAGATCATGGAAGTATAAATGATACAGCAAACATCTGAAAAGCAGAGCTCATGTTAGACAAGACCAAAGCTGAACTTTCTGGCCTTTCTGTCATCGTTAACAAACCTGCTTTTCATCAGCAGGGACAGGAAAGTTTATGGTTAATGGAAATACTTAAATACTTATTTAGGGAGAAACCCTGTTGAAGGTTGCAAAAGGCTGAAGATTGGGACTTTGTCTTACCTTGTAGCAGAAAAAAACAAATGTGGCGAGACTTAAAAAGTGACACCCAAAGACACTTCCCACCCAGTCTCACTGAGCTTGAGCTAACTTTCAAAAAAAAAAAAAGAAAGGCCAAAGCTTTTATGAAAATCATTTAAAACATAGAGCGCAGGGAAACTTAATGCGTTGTATACGTTTTTCAAGGCATTGCATTTTATCACTACCCAAAGCTTACTGCTTTATTGACTTTCTGAAAAGACTTTCAGAGAGACGGCTTCGCTTAAGTTATTTGGCATTCAGCTCTTTCCTCTGTGTTGAACTTGGACTGTGTTGTCAGGGACGCATGGAGCTCTCTGGGAAACATGACAAAAGAGGAAGCCATGAAGAATTACATCGACCACATCCAGCTGGTAAGCTGCTTTCCCACAAAACAGAAGCTTAGACTACAGTAACGTGTTTGAGTTCTGCTCCGTGCGTCAACGTTTGTGCGTGAGCGTTAACACGCTGTCATATCCGCTTTGTGTGTGTATGTGTGCGTGTGTCTGCGTTGTTGTCAGATTTTGGAGACCATCCCAATCTCAGAGGAAGTTACAGAGCTGGTGCAGAGGCTCGGCAACTTCTACACCGAGGTGGACGGAGAGGGAGAGGAGGAAGGAAACGATCCAGTCAGGAGGCCCTTCACCAGGCCTTTTGCGGAGCACGCAGGTAAAGAGGATAAGTAACATCAGAGTGTTCATGCTGCTTCAGACCTAAAGGCACATCAACTGTAATCAGAGCATACTGTGTTTTTGCCTTGTGTTCGTATCATTAGAGGAGCTGGTTAAATCGATTAAGAAGCCAACAATGGAAGGCAAGTCTTTGACGTTAGTTGCTTTAGACTCAGTAGAGATAGGTTGTGTTGTGCGTTAGCCTGTGTTCATGCAGAATTCAGAATTGGTCAAAGCTTGTGCATATGTGTGTGTGTGTGGGGGGGGGGGGTGAGTGCGTGTGTGAGTGCGTGTGTGTATGTGCATAATGTTCTGCTTCTTGGAAAAGTATTGTTATTCCCTAGGGGGCTTCTCCACATCAATAACCCTTGTTTCAGTTCAATTCAATTTCACTTTATTGCCAAAACCACCAGTAGTATATAAGACATAGACATAACTGGAAACAATAAACTCAATTCAAAAATTCTTTATTGATCCCAAAGGGAATTTAAATTGGTGCAAATGGCAATATGTATAAAAATAAAAACGTGCAATACTGTAAATCTGACAATTAATGTAGTGTAAACAGAACGAACTGTGCAAATATATTACAATTTTGTTAAAAATTGAAAACCAATTAATCACATTTACGTAAGTATTCACTCCCCATGGGTGTCTTTATCGTATCATTCCTCAATTATTGCAATAAATTTCTTATCGTGATAAGATTTTGATTTATCGCTGTCACAATAAATTCCAATCAATGATGTTTAAAAATCCCTGAGATTGTCCGTATTGTTGGGCTTGTTATTTCTACTATTTTACTCCCCTGTTTGTTCAATGATAGTATCAATAAATTTGAAGATATGATTAACCCGTAATTTCTTTTCTTTACTTCTGGAAGCTGTAAAAGTATTGCTTTGGCTCTGGCCATCTAATTTAAGTTTTCTAGTAAAACAGTAGGTTGTCTACTCTTAGGTAATACCAGTTTCATATGGTTAGTGTGAACGGTCACATGACCAGACCTCTTTATTTGCTTCCTGGACAGCTGGAGGTAAATGTCTGCCTCAAACTTGTACAAGAGGACGTGAGTAAAATACTTTTGATAAACAAACACAACTATACAACTTATGATCTTTAAGAGGTCTTCTACTGACATATAATGAGAATTTTTTCACAGAAAGCATCTTTTAGTCATAAGAAGAGTAAATGTAAGCCTAGCAACAATTGCTGCTGGCATGCTACACTGATAGCGCTAAGCTAGGTGTCAAAGGTTTTGACTTTGACACCTTCATTTTTTTCCATATAGTTTAAAACTGTCAGATGTTTTAGACCTTCTAGGTCAGAAAAAATCCTCAAAATGAAGTGTTCTCCATCAGTCATTCCCACAGTTGAAAAAGGTTTTTATCTTTAGGTTGAAGTGGTGTGAATGTTTGACAAGACACTGTAGATCCTGAAGTGCTGTTTGTCACTTTCCAGGCTATGGGGATCTGTGGGAGGACATACAAAACGTCCAGGAGAGCGACAGAGACAGCAGTGCCCTGAGACGAAGTGCGAGCAGTGAGGAGGCAGAGGGAGGCAAAGTGATAACAGAGGAAAGTGGGGAGAACTGGAACGACGACTTTTGCGCCGACAACGTGGGGACCAGAGGTGCAATGAAAAACCAGAAATTCAAAAACAAAAAGAGACATTGTCAAATGTTCCTGGTTTTCCTTTTGACTCCAGATTGGGACCAGGACCCACGCTTTTTAACCGTGGAGGACAGGCGGTGGCGGTCTGACACCAAGGGGTCCAACAGCAGCCTGGAGCCCAGCGTGTCGTCCTTCACCAACGGCACACACAGCTCCCTCAACAGCGAGGTGGAGGAGGAGGAGCTGGCCTGCTCCATGGAGCCCACTGAACTCCATAACCCATACCTGCACTTTAATGGATACTTTAACGGTAGGACTTGGTTGTTCTTGTGTGTTTATTTTGTTTTCTGTGTTCTGTAGAGTCTCTGTGTTGTCCCGTCTACCCCTTGATTAGTTACACGTGTTCCTTGTTTCCCCTGATTGTCTCCCCTGTATATTTAAACCCACCTGTGTTCCTTGTTCTTTGTCGGGTCCTTGTCTAGTCGTCTTGTCTTGTTGCGTCAAGTCTGTTGTCAGATGTCTGTTAAGTTACCGGTTGCTACCAGTTTTGAGCCATTAGCCTTCCGCTCATCTGTGCTGCTTGGAATTGTGTATCTCTGACATATTCATTAAATTCATCATTCATTCTCTACAACCTGGATCCACTGCGTCTGCCTCACCACCTCTAACCGCAAAACATGACAGATCCCCCACATTATTACTGGGTCAAAATGGTCTCAATAAGAACAATTAGATGTGAAAATTTCATCTTCTTTCACTAAAAGCAAAAGAATGAGAAACTTCCAGTAACACTATATCACTATGTAGTTCTTAATATGAATTTGGTAAATGTTTTTTCCTGAACTTTTGAATTGAAAACAAAACAAAATGGAACTCAATGAAAATAAAACACAGCTTTTTTTCCCTCACTTTATTAGAGCTTCATGTTTTTGCAGACACTATGAACTTCAAACATTTTTCCTTTTCGACTTGATTTTATTTTTACGGTTGAATCTTTTCTGCATAGTTCTGAAGTTAGTCAGTAGCTGACTTTCCATTGACCATCCAGTTGTGCAATTTGACATTTCAAAAATAAATTTGCTTAATGGAAACATGGCATATTTGGGGGGAAAAAAATAGATTTTCAATGAAAAGTTTTGGCGCTACGATCAAGTGATTCAGAATATTTAGGAATTGGTTTATTTCACAACAGTGGGAACACTTTTCTCGCGTTGCACGAGTCACATAATCAACAACCGGATGTTGCCACCGGTGCAAACCATGAAGAAGAAGACGGCAGGAAGTAGTTGGAGAATCGTGGCGCGGAATGATTTCTAATGACTTATCGTGTGAATTGACTTATTCACGTGATTATTATTATTTTTATTAAATTGTGTTTCTTATTTAATGGAAACAACACTCCACTATTGACTCATTAGCAGACTGTGTGCTAGTTAAGCAGTTTCACTGTCAGACTTTCAAACCAAATATTCAATTATTAGATGAATATGACTAGTCGTTTTTTTTTTATAGTAACACATTTATGTTTTTGCTATGCTTTGTTTTCTGACCATTCAGATGACCACGGTGCAAATCCTGAGTGGAACCATCGACCCACAGACTCTGACAACGAGGAATTCTGTGACTCAATGGAGCATCTGGCCATGGAGGAGGTTTGCCGTGTCTCTTCATCTCCCTGATGAAAATAAATGTCAGAACTAGAGATGCACCAGTCGGACAAACAACGCAGCTCTGAACTGGAAAGTTCACTCCTTATCGGATTGATTGGCAGACAGTAGTTTGGATTTTTTAATATACGTAAAGCTAGAAAGTCCCACAATTTTAAGCCTATAGACACATCAACCTACAGCAAGTACATCACAGCACTTTGTAAAGTTATCGGATAAAAGTCTGATAACAGTTTTCAACACATTTTTTGATGCTGGAATTAACTTATACATTTGCAAAAACAAAATCTTACAAAATATTTTTGGTCTGGTTTCTAGTGCAAATATTTTAGCACACTTAAAATAAGACAAAACTTACTTACAAATAACTTTTCAGCAAGATATGAGAACTTGTTTTATGTCAATGATTCCTTAATATTGATTTTAAAAAGGTTCTAGTTCCACTGCCAGATTATTTCCCTTGTAACATGGGAAAAATGTTGCTTTATGACTGAAATAATCTGCCAGTGTGAGTTTTACTTTTTCATCAACATTAAGGAATTGTTGACTTAAGTAATCTCCTATATTTTGCTGAAAAGTTATATGTAAGTTAGTTTAGTCTTATTTCCAGTGTACTGAGATATGTGCATTAGACACTAGACAAAAAATACTTGTTTTTGCAGTGCCTGTCTTTATTTTCTATTGGATTCAAAAGTACTACATTTAAAATAACAAAAAAAACTTCCTCATTTCTTGTTTATTACATTGCTTTAAAAAAATTGCAATCTTTCAGTCGGACCTCCAAGAAAACCACAATTCATGATGCAGGTGCAGGTGGTTGTCTTTTATCGAGAGTGCATAACTCTATTCCGCCGTACCCGACTCTCGTTTGCGTGCGCAGCGGCTGCCTCCGTCTAAAGGCCGGTCCCCCGGGTCAGGAGCTACATCGGCAAAGACGAGCGACGTTTGGTTTGAGAGCAGCACAACCCTGAAAGATGCCGAAGATGAAGGACCGGCGGGAGATTTCTTCATGAAAGAAAGAGCGGCTCCAAGAAAACACAGCAGCTCCTTGTCGAAACGAGGACGAGGTGAACCTGCAGTGGTTTCCCTTGATAACACTGCATCACTAAAGGGGCAGTATTATGTGTTTTCCAGGCATTTAGTGCCATTTTATAGCATAATCAAGTAACTGCGTTAACTTCAGTTATTAAAAAAATTTATACATATATCAAATATTACTTAAAAGACATTTCACTTTGTAGTTTAATGCCTTGAATTTGGGCCTCTTTAAAAACTTCTGCTCTTTCTAAGACTCTGCCTTCAGGAAGTCATCCTGAGTCCTGAAAGCAGAAGTGTGATGACTAGCCTTTTAACAACACTTATACCAGCGTTTCACTGAGAAGTAGCTCGTATAATGAGCTCAGCAGTTCCGCCAGGTGTTTGCTAATTTCCACTGGCTAGTCTGAAGGAGCCGAGTGGTGGGGTTGCACGAGATAGCTGCTCTGTGAGGCGGAAGCTCTGTAGCTTGAAAACTGCAGCTAGGAGGAGCTTCATCCCTGGAGGCGGGGCTAGGTCCAACCACACGTTTTGCACAGCTGAATCGTTGCCATGGGAGATTAAGGCATTTCTCAAATATGCATGAAAGAATCAAGGCAACACTACAGGTTTGTTTTTGATGAGGGAATAAAATTATAACACGATGTTCAGCTCAAAAAAGTTGAATTTTAAATAATACCGCCCCTTTAAAATGTTGATTTTTTCCCACAAAGTTCTTGCTCTTTGATGCCTCTTGTTCTGTTGCAGGTTCGCCCAGAGCCACCTGCATCCCTCTGCGCTGTGTAAGCGCCGACGCTGCCTGTGGTTGTGCGTTGCGGAGCAGACATCCTGTCGTTGCTACGAGGGGAAACACGAACGAGCAAATAGCAGCTGCTCTGCGGAGGCTGCAGCACAACATGGCCGACGTGCTGCACAGGCTGCACGCTCTAGAAGAGCTCACCAGGTCACAGGTGGTCAACCAGAACCGCCGGCTGCTTTATTTGCTTCAGCGGCATCCGGATTTGTTCTGTTTACGTCACATTTTTGCTCACCTTGTTTAAAAGATGCCTTTATTTTCTTATTTTTAGTTAAGATCTCCGTCTCCAAGAGAGGAAAGCTTCTTACCTGTTTCACGAAAGGTTCTCGTCATTTCTGTTCTCTTCTCACTCTTATTATTACAGTAGCAAAGAGTGGACATCAATGGTATAAATATTTCTATAGGGTTTTCTGCATAAAATTATCATGAGATTCTTTAGTTTTGAGCTGACAAAATTAATCACCAACTTCCTAAAACAATGCCCCGAGTCATTTCTTAGCCAAAATTGATTTTAGCAACAAAAAAACCCGGAATTACCACTTCTTTCTTTCTAAAAGATGTTTTAGTCAAAAAAAAGAAACTTGGCACAACTAGTTAATAGGTTTAGGAATTAATTTCCTTTTTTTCCCCCCAAATAAATCAAATCATCATAACCCCCCCCCCCCCCCCCCCCCCCCCCCCCCCACACCAAAACAACAACCACAACACACCCCCCCGCATGCACACAATAACAAATAACTAAACGAGAAACACAATCTATAATATTA
>CAEGAG010306921.1:0-68177 GCA_903067065.1 Brachyrhaphis terrabensis
AGGGGGCTCGGAGGTACCGTGACTGGCAAACACTCAGGCGCCGATGGACTGGCGGCCTACTCCTTAAGTGTACCCCGTTGACGAGCCTTGATGGATGACAGCTGTGACTGATGACGACATCTCCGCACTCCGTCCGGAACCTGGCGCCATCTGGTGGTGGAAGGTGGACAAGGCGCACAGGAAAAAACTCCACAAAGACAACCAAGGACCCCGGAACATAACACACATTTGCTTTCTAACATTTTCTAAACATTAAAATAAATGTTTCATAATGTTCTGTACAGGTGAGGAGGAGGTCAAACTGCGTTTATGTTAAGGTGTCACCCACATGTAGTGTTAGTAGTTTAGAGTTTTTGAATTAACAATATGCAGGACACCACCAAGCAATTTTAAGACTTTAAGTCTCATAACAGTTTCCTGTGAGCTGCATGAGCTCATGTGAATGTACGACTTCAATAAAATATAAATGAGTGCAAAGAAACAGTGAAAGTTGGATTAATATTTTAGAACACATTTGTCTACTCTATTATATCATTTTACTTTGATATATTGTACCGTAGCAACATTTCCAAGCATAGATCTGTGGGGAAAACATGATTTCTGTGGCTGTCAATGCAGCCATGTGGATTTAAGAGGGAAAATATAAACCAGGACTAATTTGATGTTCTTGATTAAATGTAGGAGTTTTGGCAATTTAGTAATTTTGAGCATGTGGGTGTGCATCAACGCAAACCTTAGAGAAGCTGTTGATATTAATCCTAAAAACTTGAACCTTGTTTTGAAGGGTTACCAGGAGAAAGTTTTTTTTTTTTTAAATGGCAGTAAATTTTTAGAGTAGAAACCAGACAGTAAAAATGTTAAACTTTTCATCAGACAATGTTTAGAATAGATCAGTAATGTCCAACTTTCTGGAGGTTTTATTGGAGAACATGTCGCTGTACACCAAATTACTCCAGGTTTTTTTGAAAAGCAAACAATGGCAAACTAAAATGAACTGACTATGTTTACCGACATCTCCCATTATAATTTGAAGAGAATGATAAATTCAGAAAGAAAATGTCAACTTTAATTTATTGCTACTAAAGGCTGTTGTCCATGTTTTTAATTCCCAGGATGTACTTAGCATTTTTGTTGTTAAGATTGTAGTTTTGCCTATTCTAAAATACCAACTTTTTAAAAAGATTACTCAAGTCTCTTTCCTGGCAGATTAGTAAGGTGATAATATGTATAATGTAACTGTGCAGAACAGCTGTGAGCTCAGGCAACACAATCAGCAACACCTTTAATTAGATGCACAATAAATTTTAAATTTAATTGGTTAATTAATGATTGGTTGTCAAGTCTGATGTTCTTCTGTGTCTTGATGCCTCTATTAGTACATCTATTTTTATCACACCGTGTGCTTTAGGTACCTTCTCACAAAGTGCTGATACTCTGACAGATACCTTTTTCTCACACCATATGTCTCCTAATTTAAAGGTTCATCCTGTCATAATGCTGTGATCTGAGGAGTGCAGAACCGAACAGCAATGATTTGTTTCTCTCTGCACTTCTTCCAGATTTGATGTCAATCCAGTGACTGGAAGACTTTCATCATGGAGATGTTAAGATTCAAAAGGGGTTGAATTCAATTCAATTCAATTCATTGTTTGTCACTGTACACATGCACAAAGAGGTTAGAAGTCAGCTCCAATAGTGGGAAAATATACAATGTAAACAAATATGGGGATTTTTACATTATGTATAATATTAATCATGAGAAATAATGGCATGTTTACAAGAACACTTTTAGAAACAACAAAAAAACATTTTATTTAATTTTGTGGTGCAAATACCTAAATTAGTGCTCTTTACAATAGAGATGGCATCATAAGGGAACAAACAATGTGGAAATATAGAAGCAGCATTTCAAGACATCAGCCAGAAAGTTAAAGTTTAAAGATATAAATAAGTATTTTTCTTGCATATTGTGAAATAATTATTTGGTTCAAATTGCAGCATTAAATTAAAACTCACAATTTAAAATTAATAAACTTTTTAAAAAAAACAATATTTAGACAAGTTGTCTTCTGTTGTTGAATCAACTTTATGAACTTTAATTTCTGAGTTAAAACCAAAACAATTTTCTTGAAGGCAGCAGGTGGACTTTCATTTTCAAGTTAAACCACCTACAAATGTTTTACAGTGTATCTATGAGGAAGGAAAATATCTGCTCAAACATACCTGGAGGAGTGTAGCCAGGATGCAAATAAAACTGAGAAGGTGACAAATCATTAACAGGCTGCATGAATAATAAGACAAAGCAATCAAAATAGTAGAAGGAAACACATAAACAAGCAAAGCAAAACAATAATTACATCAGAGTGTCAAATAGAGTACAGAAATCCAAAACTCCTGACAGTTTTTGTAAGGAAAAGGCTTTAGTTGTGACAGTGCAATAAACAAAGGTCAGGAAAATCAATAAACTCATTGGGATTCATCATCTGAGGACCGTGAAGGTCTAAAACAAACAGACTGCTGTCAGGACTGTTCTATAAATGTCAGCCCATTATGGAGTTAGAGGAGGAAACGTTCATTGTAGGGGTTAGTTTTTTTATCTGAAGGAGCTAATTTGAACATTTTTGTCACCAGAACATCAGGTATAGAAACTGTTCTGCCTGTGATGCCCAGTAGATTTACACCACCCAGGGGACATGGAGTGGAGGGCATGAAGGAGAGATTGCTCTGGGGTTCACGCTGCCAACAATTGATTGATAAGAGGTTTTGTTTTTCTGACGCCAACCAGATCACCCAACTTCCCCCCTCTTCCTCATTCAATCCCCAGTCCCTGAAGCAAAACTAATCCTAACTAAACTCCCAGGATTCCTCCCATTTCCCGACCGACTCTTATTTCTCTCACTCCCCCCACGCTCTGTCATTCCTGAAGTGGCACTAATCCTCCCACCCTTCTCTCTTTTTCATCTCTCCTCTCCTCCCCTTCGCGTTTTTATGATCTGTCGCCACCAGACCAAAACTAATCTTCCCCTTTTCCTCGACGTACTCTTAGCTTCCCTCCCTTACACTTCCTCACTGCAGGTCTTCCTTCTTCCCTTTGACATCCTACTGTTATTCACCTCAAACCATAACTGTATTTACCTCTCTTGCTGCTCCCTCCCCTCCGGAGCACATCTCTGTTGCTCTAAGTCATGTTGACAGGAAAGTGTGTGGAAAACGAAGGGGGAAAGGCTCATGTGAAAGCCGGTGCCATGTAAGTGATGTTACAACCCAAAATATCCTACAGAAGAGGACTTTATCTGACACTTTGGGACCAGGAGCTCTACCAAGGAGATGAAGGTGTGCTGGGTTTTCATCCACCTTTTAAACAGGGAACTGCAGTGGAACGTTCAGTGTATTTCCTGGGATATCATGTGATCCACTCACAAAGTAGAACATATTTAAGAAATATGTTGTGTCATTTGTATTTATCCCTCTTATAGCTGCAGCATGTAACGTTCATAAAAAAATATATATGTTTTTACACATTTGTGGAAACTGTCACCATATTGTGTCATACAATCTGTGAAAAAATTGAGCTCAAATTATTTGAATTTCTTGTGGCGCTGCTCTTCCATGAAGAGTTAGCATACCAGGCCAGCTAGCATAACCACCAGTGACGGCAGATGAATGGTTTTCCTGTAACAATAAGTTGTTTCTCCACCATTAGCACATTTAGCACGTTAGCATTTTTTCTGACGACTATAGTAGATCAAGGAACTAGAGGGGATTGATCTTTTCATAGATTATCTGTCTCATATTATGCTGTCACAACATAGTGAGAATTTAGTAACACTTTATTTGACGGGTTGTGAATAAGACTGTCATGACACCGTCATAAACATGACATAACACCTGTCATGAACATGAGTAGGTCTTCATGAATATTTGCAAATAACCCCAACTTATTTGTTGTATTCCCCTTTTAGCGCTTATTGCCTTTTTGTTAGTTGAGTTCCAGTTTTTTTAATTTAATGCTTTAATTTTGATGAGAGAACTTCTTCTGTTTATGTTGTGCAGCAGCAACTTGGCAACAGAAGGAATGGAAAGCAAGTTGCAACAAGGTTGTTAAATGTATGAACTGAGATGTTCTAAAAACAAGATCATCTCAGTTTTTGAAAACTCTGTTCAACAGAGCCTAAAATACAATTTAAAACTGGATGCCTTTCTTCCTTTTCAGGTTTGGCTCTACAATGAATAACATCCTTTTTCTTCAAACAAACAAAAAAATCGGACATATTTATTTATTGGATTTTAGCTTAATCCCATGAGTACTTTTGACTCTACGACTTTGGTTCTATGATAAAAAAGTTTGGACACCCCTGATGTCGGCTGTTACTAGCATGTTGACTGACTTACTCCATTTAGTATGAAACCAATTGTTTATAAGATAAAATTTAAATTCTAATGATAGCTTAAGGGTTATCAATATCATGCACTAACATGCTGATAAATAATAACATAATCCATTCAGTAAATTAGCTTTAGGTTTTTAGTGAAAATTAGCTAAAAAGCTAATGTTAGCTTAAATGCTATCATTATGCTAGCATTTAAAAACATATTGTTTGTGAACTAATATAAATAATATAATATTATATAATAAAAAGTGAAGTGTAAATAAAGGAAGTTAATCTCTGGTAGTGTTCTGTTGTGGGATATTTTATGAAGTTTAGCCATGGAGAGTCTAATAAAGGATCATGTTTAAGGTTGGGGGTTTTTTTCGCTCAGATAGCCTTTATTCGAGAGTAGTTAGACAGGAAGTGCAGCATCAGGCCCGGAAACAAACCTACGACTGCCATGTTGAGGACTAAAGTCTTCTTATGTTAGTACAGAATCTGTCCCTGGTGAAGCTTTGCATCATGACCTCAGATGTAGGATGCAAACACAGCATTGAACTTAATTGTTTCAAGTAAAGTCAAAGTAAAAATGTATTTAAGTTAAAATAACTTTTAGGTTAAATGAACTCATGAAAGTTAGTTGTCATCACTAAACCAAAAGAATTAAGTGAGATTAATGTAAATAAGTTCATTACATGAACTACAGCCCATATTCACTTTTTAGAGTGTACTTTTCCAAGAAGAATGCTGTTCCGATTTTTAAGACATACCCCCAAAGACTTTAAGCTTCAATTCCAGCAAAAAGTGGTTCTACAAAATGTAAACCTAAGAGTTCAACACTTTTCAGACATTTTTTGTGGAAAGAAAAGAAACTAGACTACAATTATGAACAACTTTGTTGATTTTTTTGTCACATAAAGTCCAAATAAAACATTAAGGTTTGTCGTCGCTGGATGACAAGCATGCATTTGCAAGGCGCAGTGACAGCTGAACCACACACGTTACCTCCTTCATAGCTGGATTTAGACATGTTCGGCCAGCTGCATTCAAGATTCTCAACATGTACTCATTCAGACAGCAACGTTTTCATTTAATTGCAACGAAAGTGGCAATTTCATCCACACGCCAAAGCCCAAGTAGGGAATGTGGACGCAGAAAGAGCAGTAGGCTGTCATCTCATTCTTCACCACCCTGGTGCTAATGCGTATATATCTGCCTTATCCAGGTAATTACAGAGTTATCAGTGGCTTTCTCAGGTCCTCAGCCACCGACAGCATATGAAAAGAGCCCAATTAGGCAATTATCTTTAAAGGTAAGGCCTAATTCAGTCATATGATCTTCCCGAAGAAGCATTGAGGAGGATACAGCAGAGCCCTGACAGCTAATTCAGGAAGAGGAGCGAAAAGCATGGAGGCTCATATAAAAGTGGAGAGGCCTTGTCATCATGTAACACTCTGGAAAACGTGATAGCAGCACCCGAATGTCAGAGTCCTGCCAGGAAAGATTAGTTTCTGTACGCATGTTGTGAACATTCAACTGAGCCTTCGACCCATTGGCTTTAACGCTATTTATGGAACTGAAATCACTTTGATAAAACATTTAAATATAGATAAATGCTCCTCAGTCTCTTCCCCAGAAAAGGCAGGTCCTGCCTTATATATAAACCTACAAAACTGATATTTGCACTTGTTAGATCCAAGACAAACTTCCCTTAAAAACTGCTGTGACTTTGCTAAAATTCAATCATTCCACACAGATCTGTGTGTGGATATTCTCATATTTCCACTTTTTCCCGGTTGTCATAAACGTTCTCTTCAAGCTTCTGCAGAGAAGAGTTTTTCTACCTGCTGCTTAGCTATGTGTTGAGCTCTCTGCAGTTGCATCAACCTTAATTCTCTGTTTTGTTGTCAATGAGTCTATTCTGCTTGAGCAAAGTAAAATGATGGAAACATTTACTTTGGTATTTGATGGGAAGTGACTAATAATGATGGTTACTTTATTTTCTGTAACATTTCAGTGTCACACTGCTTCAAACACGCTGACTTCAAACAAGTTATCAAATATTTCTATGCATTTTCTCACAAGACAGCTGCAAACATCAGTGTGTGTTACTGGTGTTTTATGTGACAGACCAACATAAAGTAGAGCAAAATGGAGAAGTGGAAGTGGCAGCATTATGCTGTGTGTGCTTTTCTCAGAGGAGCTAGTCTGAGTTGATGGGTAGATGGACGAAGGGTCACCTTCCAGCAGGACAACAAATGCAAAACCTAGCTCAGGTCAAACTCCATTACAAATGTGCACAAAGCTTTCTCAATATTCTACTAATGTTGAAAAAAACATTTAATTGCCTTTTAATAAATAAGTATAGGAAACATGCCGTGCCATCATTCTCCAACTACTTCCTGTCACCTTCTTCTTCTTCGTGGTTTGCGCCAGAGGCAACATCCAGTTATTGATTATAACCGGATGTTATAACGCTTAAGGCTGATTTGTGTGGTCAAAAAAAAGTGTCCCATTGCAGTTTTGCAAAGTAAGCAAATTTTGATACAGCTGAAGAAAACTCTCCGTCCTAGCGCCAAAATCTTTTACTGAAAAGTACAATTTATTTTTTTTTTCAAAATTGGCCTATTTCCATTATAGGCAAATTTATTTTCACTGTGCAATTTTATCCTCAATGGAAACACAGTTTATGTTATAATAGTAAAAGTTCAGGTCTAAATCCAGATTGGTTTTAAAACTGGTCCGTCCAACCTGACTGTGTTTGAACTTTTTTGCAAAGAAGAAAGGGTAAAAATTTTATATCTGCAAAAGGTGGCTAAATAAAGTGAATGCAAATGCACACCACATTTTTTGGATGTTTATTATTCATTACTTCATTGTAAGCTACAAAATGAAATCCAAATAAATACAATGAGGTTTGTTGTTTTAGAATAAAGCTGAATAGGTAAGAATAGATGTGAGTAGAAATGTGAACAGCGTGTTTTAAAACTGACTTAAAATGTACATTTTGCTTTCAGATGAGTGCCTTGAGTCAAGCTGTGTCTTTTTTATTTCAACAAGAGTGCTTTGGCTCATTCTGACAATAATCAGCACAATGATACCCAGACATACTTCCATGCATTATTCATTTCTGTCTGTCTGATTATCCAGTACCATTTGAAAACCATCAGACTCAAATGTGTTTGGATTACAAGTAGTGAGGAGTGCAAAGGGGAAAATGGCTCTTATATTGCCCATCCATCATACACAAAGAGCCTTTTGCAACAGCAGGGGAAGGAAGAATCCATTCACTGACTTGCTCTTGGTACAGTTCATAAACAACAAGCCCAGTTTGACACAGTGGCTATCCTGAGGGAGGGTAAGAGTGGCCAATAAGTCATGCAGTTCTCCAAAATCCACCAAAAATAACTCTGCTGTGCCCAAGCTATTCATAACAGTTGGGTTGAGGGGAGTCATTTTACCATTTCCATTGATTACTGTCATTTCTGAAGGACTATTGCCAAGAGGGTCTGAATGGAGAGGCTACTTTAGGCCCAACATGTTGATCAATAGAGCAGTCTTGATGTTTAGACGGCATTTCACACAGTGAGGTCATGTGGAAGTCCTCCTCAGGTCTCCTCCAGCTGGATCGATAAGCCATACTTTCACACACACACTCCATTTGCTCTTAACCTCAGGTGCGCTTAAATGTGCCTCATTTATGTGAGTGGCTCAGTGAATCACCCCAGATTGAGTCGCCTTGTTCTACATTCGGAGAGTAGTGAAACGCCTCAGCCGGCTCGCACCGGTGCGAGAAATATACTAATGTTTAAAAGACCCCCGAAAAGATCTGCCAAGGTTGAGAATCAAGATAAAGTGCTCGCTTGACTCTACAATTGATTTATAACCGACCTCACACAAAGAGCTTTTGAAAATACATGAGCCGGCGTCTCTGCGCTTAAGGCTGATTTCATTTTGAGTCTGAAAAAGACGAAGACACGATCCAGCAAAATGTTTGAACTCTTACCGCCGTGGAGCGACGGAGAGAGAAGCGAGAGGCCTTGAGAGGCTTCGTAGCGCCCTTACAGCGCAGCGTTTGTAAGGACAGCAGGCTTGACCTCTGCTGCCCGTATCGACAGACGTTACCGATTTTTATGCTTTCAGGACACAGTCTGCCAAACAGCCGACAGCCTCCTGCTCCCAACCTCATTACACTTTTCAATACCGCAATTCATAGAACAACTTTTTACACAAACAGGTCATAAAGTCCAATAAGCTCGATCTGCAAGGGTCAATCAATGCAACCAGACGCAGCGCTGCCCTGAAGCGCAGGCCTTAAAATCTGCATCTCCAGAGGAGCTTCTGGGACCGGATCAATGCCTGGCCAGCTGACTCATTTAAAGAACCTTTTTAAGAGTGGCAGTGATTGGTTTAATGTGGAAGAGTTGGTGATCACTCGTGGCCTTTAACATCTTGTTGTAAGACAAGTGAATAAAGTTGTTTGAGATCGCATTAAACAAGCAGGAGCTTCATTAAAAGAAACAGCAGGATTAAATGTTACCCTTTACGCTTCCTTGAACAGGTTAGGATAGGCCTCTGGCACAAACTAAACATGCTCACTGCATCTTTTCCACAAAGTTATTCTTAGATTGTGAGATTTTAGTCTTTTCAGTCTTCTTAAGTTTTATATTGAAAGAAGCTGATTTGTAAAAAGTTTTTTTGTTATTTTTTGTTACTTATGTGAATTATTGTCATTTTTGTCCTTAAAATACCAAGATTTTCGCTTGCATGAATATTGCAGAATATGCCTTATCCTTCCTGATGAGTCATTTTTTTGCCCTGTCTGTTTAGTTTATTACTTTTATAAATTGTGGAGTGCAAATTACTTTAGACCAACATTTAGCTTTATACTTTTAATATCGAATCAAGACCAAGAGAAACTCCTGTTAGTTTATAGACTGTGGATTACTTAGCGACCCAGAACAAGAATCAAACATGGAGAACCTACATTTAGATTTACACTTTACAAATCTAGAACAAACTTAGAAAATACTATCTACTTAGCAACCCAGAACAACTGATATTTAGTTTTATACCTAACTAATCCAGAATTAGTTTATATATTATGTACTACTTACCTTTTGTTTTTATTTTTGGTTTTATTGTTTTGTTTGTATTTCCTTCTAATTCATGTAAGGCAAACAGCAGCTTATCGTAGATATTGCATTCTTGTTTTATTGCAGGTCTTGTTTTAACCCCACAAACCCTGATATAAGTAGTTCTTCGCTGGAATATATGCCATGTTTATTTCCTAACCGAGGGCCACCTGTTTGCATTAAAAATCACCTCCATTTACCCCGTTATATCTGTTGTTTTGCACATTTAGGGCTAAAATACAATACAAAGAGGTGTTTAAATGCCAAGTTTGACACAAGAGGACATCTAGCCTTAATTAATTACCAACTAATTAGATTTTAAAGGCTTTTGTTAAAATCAGGGACGTCTGAAAATGTTAAAGTAAATTATGTCTCAGAGGGATTGCATCCTGAATCTAAAATAGCCTGAACATTTTATAAAATGCGTAACTGACTTTTCTCAATGAATTGTCTACTTCTTCCTTTCCTTAATTTAATAATATGAGAATAAAGACAGGGAAAATGTCAGGCTTTTTGCTTCAAGTTTTCCACATAGCTGATTTAATCTGGAAGTTAAAAGGATTTGCATGACTGAATCCTTATAACAGATGTAGTCACACTTAGTCACATACTAGATGCAGTGTAGTTGTTTAAAGGTATTTTAAACTTTTTTAAATGCCTAAATGGTTTGCAAAAAAGATAGGTCAAAGGATTTATTAACATAACTAGACAATTTGCCTGGATCATTATTTTTAGCCTCCTATCTCTAAAAACGGGCTGCTAAAACTTATTTACTAGCATCATAAACGTAGAAGTAGAAAGTATTCCCATCCCCTGATCTTAATTAGCTTTATTTCAAATTACAACCACAAACTCCAGGATATTTTTTTGTGTGATAAACCAACACCAAATTGAAATTCTGAAGTAAGCAGATTTTCACTTTTTTATATATTTTCCAACCTGACAAGACGGATGAATTTACAGCTACGTTTCGCTGCTGTTGCAGCTGTTCGTCTTTTCGGGAATTCCTAAGAGTTTTTGCACATCTGCAGACTGAAATCTTTGCACATTCTTCTGACCAGCCTCCCTGATCCCCCTCAGAAAAACATCCCCACATTATCACGCGTCCACCACCGGGCCTCAATGTGGAGCTGAAGCATTCAGACCAATTTCAGTAATTATTAACATAAATCAGCCCAACGTGTGACATGTCCACCTCAAACATGATTTCCTTCCTCTCTCAGTAACTTGTATTCGGATCAGTTTTAATCCCACCAGGATGTTTGATTTAAACATGTTCGCTTCGTAGCCTCGAGGCTCCTGCATCTTTTGGGTGGAAATCATTTAATATTTAGATTTCCTTTCACATGGCCACTCCGGAGGAAATTGCTGCATAATGTTAGCTAAATTAAATATTGTGCTAGATGTGTGAATGAAGGATTAATTTATCAGGCAGCTTGTTGTTTTGCAGAATATGAATCTCTTTTTTTTTTTCTTGTGTACTGTGAAAGATTGGTGCTATGAATTATTTAAGCTGTTCTGAAATTCATTTCTGGAATATTATCCTCTGGACGGTCTAATGGAGCCAATTTTATGGCTCAAAGTTCCATCAGGCGTCTTTTAAATATCCTCCCCCTTCTGCACTTTGCAGCAAACTTGGCTTCTTTTTAGGAGGTGTCCCACTGCGCTGACAACACCAATAAATATGCCATCTTCAAGAAGCACATTTCATTTCCTTATCTACCCTCTCTCCATTCTCTCCTTCTTTGTCTCCATTTCCTCACCCCTCTTATATTACTTTCTCATTCACATACTTCTGTACCTTTTCACTTTGAAGAGGAACGTCTGCCCAGTTTGGCTTTGTCTCCTTCAGCCTTGCCTCCTTTCTTCTTCCTCCTGCTCTCCGCGCTCTTCCTTAACTGAGCACATCTTCACACTGCCTTGTCATCCATCACACTTCTCTTTCACTGCTTTCCTTTCTAGTTTAAATTATTCATACACCTGGCCAAACTTAATAACAGTCTGGAGTTCTTTTGGAAGTTTTATGTTATTGAATGGAGGCACAACGTCAGGTGCTCCAATAGAACTAAGCTGTGATTCTGATGTTGTGTTTCTCGGAGCTGGAAACAGGTTTATTGTCTCTACAGATTAGGACTGAATCCTTACATGCAGATCCTAGATAAACTAGTCATACCTCTGAACGTGTTCACAATTTGTGTTTAATGTAAAATAGATAATTTATGATCATGTCTGTAAAGATATGCGGATCGGATATTTAAAAAAAAGGCAGAACTGAACAAATGAACAAGAAAAATTTAGTTTTTCTGTCTAAAGAGAGTACCGTAGTTACATTTTTACTTAAGAGAATAATGAAATATAATACTGTAAAGAAGTTAGTTTTTTCTTCAAGCTACTTGTTTTCATTCAAAACTTTTATTTATGTCAACGTTTATGACAGACAGCTGAACTCAAGCAGCACCTAATTAAGCTTCATCTCATAAATTACTTACAAACACACACACTTTTTTATATACATATCTATGTATCACATAAATTGCTTTATTTATTGATTTTATTTTATTTGTGTATTAAATTTCTTAATCTGGGACCTGAGTCCGAATTTTGTACCACAAACAAGAAAAGGTGGCATGACAATAAAAAAAAGTCCTTAAATCCTTGAATTTGACAATCTGTAAATTAATTAAATAAACAATTAAATAAAATAAAAGCATGTCTGACAATCTAGATCAGGGGCAAATGTAGGGCTAGTAACCCAAAGTTGTACTCAAGTAAAAGTAGCACTACTTTAAAATACTTTTACTCAAGTAAAAGTAAAAAGTAGCCATCCACGAAATTACTTTAGTAAGAGTAAAAACATATTGTGCATAAAAGTTACTCAAGAACTGAGTCACTGACAGTTTCTTCAGATGGAGAAAAATGTAATGTTATGTGCAAATTCTGGTACTTTATAGACTAAAGTAAAAATATATATATACATACAGTAAAGAGTAAAGTAGTTCCAGTGACGATATATAGTGTTTAGTTTATTCACTTGATCTTAAAATGGCATAAAAGGATCAGCAAAAATAAATAATATAAAGCAAAGCTTATGCAAGATAAAGAAGTTTCACTTCAGCATAAACTGTAGGTTTGTGTTGCTATTGGGTTAATTTTTAATTAAAATATGTTTGTTCTTCATTAATCAAGTTAATCACATTAAGTAGAGTATCCAGAACATTTATTCAAGTAAAAGTAGCAATACTTAAAAGTACTCCTAAAAGTATCCATCCATCCATCCATCCATCCATCCATTTTCTTCCGCTTTATCCGGGATCGGGTCGCGGGGGTAGCAGCTTCAGAAGGGAGGCCCAGACTTCCCTCTCCCCAGCCACTTCTTCCACTTCTTCCAGCTCTTCCAGGGGAATCCTGAGGCGTTCCCAGGCCAGCCGAGAAACATTGTCCCTCCAGTGTCCAGGGTCTTCTCCAGGGCCTCCTCCCGGTGGGACATGAACACTTCACCACGGAGGCGTCCAGGAGGCATCCTGACCAGATGCCCGAGCCACCTGAGCCAGTTGCTCGAGAGGAGCAACTGGCTCCTCTCGACGTGAAGGAGCAGCGGCTCTACTCTGAGTCGCTCCCGGATGACCGAGCTTCTCACCCTATCTCTAAGGGAGAGCCCAGCCACCCTGCGGAGAAAACCCATTTCGGCCGCTTGTATCCGCGATCTCGTTCTTTTGGTCATGACCCAAAGCTCATGACCATAGATGAGGGTGGGAACGTAGATCGACCGGTAAATTGAGAGCACCTATGAGAGGGGCCAAAGGGGTCGGGTGCAGTGTGTGATGGGTGGCGGTCGAGGGAGGGGGTCCTGGCGGTCTGATCCTCCGTTGCAGAAGCTGGCTCTTGGGACGTGGAATGTCACTCCTAAAAGTAATTTTTATTTTTAATTTGAGCCAAAAGTTGTTCTTATTGACTCAAGATGGCTGAATACTAATGGGACACATTTCTGAGATTTTTTTTTATTTTAATAAAAATAACCTATTATTTTTCTTGTGCTGGTCTTTGGACTCTTAAAATACAATAAAATGTTGAAGTTTGTGACAAAATTCAGAAATGTCAAGTTGCATGGATACTTATACAAGGTGCAGAAGTATTAACACACCAACATAAGTAATTAAACACTTCAGATATTATGTTTAAAGTTGTCATGAGCAAACACGCATCATCTCTGAGTCCCAGGAAAAAGTAAATTCTGAGAGCTGGAGTAACGCTGGTAATGTGGCAGTGATATATTTGCCTAAATCTTTCTTTTGATATTGATTTATCTGTTGAATCATTCATTTGTTGTCCTCTGCCCTGGGAATCTTCATCTGTCCTGAATGTTTGTGTTTTTACTTTTGGTATATTTATCACCAAAAACACAAGCTACCGGTTTTCTTTTGACGCTGGCAGATAATACCTGATCATGGACAGAATTAATATTTTACTACATCTATAATTTTACCATGTTTTCTGGTGTTTGACTTAAAATATAAGTCAGTTCAGATTTTTTGAAAATGTGTTTCTCTTGAATGATCATTAGTAGTAAATATCTTACCTTAATGACATCTGTGTGATTAAGCAAATGACTACTTTTTTACAAACTGGATTTGTAAAATCCAATTCTGAGTAGCTAACGGAATAGCAGTGAAACAAGCTAAGCTTTATGAAAACTTAAGAAATCTGCTTTTATTTTAAATATGAGACTACGATAACCAATAGGAATCCAGTAGAAACAGGTTTTTTCACCTCATAGCCTGATTTTCTTTCCTGTCTTCTCTCTGATCACAGCCTGATCTCTGATCACAGCCTGATCATTACCCAGGGAACACTTTGCGGAAATTGTCACAAATCTTCCTGTGATTCACAAAACATTATTTTCTTCTATTCCCTGTGACTTGTGTAGAGTTGCGTAGTTACTACCCACGGTGTGCGAGTATCGCCATGAGCTGTCTGCACCTACTGTCAGTCTGCCAGCATCTGGAACACAACATCCTGTCCTCAACAGGCCATCTCCACATCTCAAAGCTTTACATTGGGACTCAAAGCGATTGCACCGTTTTAAATACCCACAGGTCTTACTTTTTTTTTTAAGGATTAAAGTTTGATTTCATTGCAGAATTTATGCAAAATGACAGACCAGTCAATGTAAATTCTCTCCATTTCTGTTGTGCTGCACTGCCCTCTACAGTTCAAGGTGAAACAGAGCAGAAAAGGGAAAAATCCTAAAAACTGGAAAACTGTGATCTAGTTTTTAAGCTTAAAATTTTAAAACCACAAAACCTCTCTGTGACCTGAGCATGTAACAGAACTGAACAACATGACCATTTGGAAACTACAAATAACTTAACACTCTATATGAATGCATTTCAGATCAGTCAGTAATACTGAAAGTTGATTGTTTAACTGGGATACATTTGTCCTTATGAGTAGCAGTTTCAACATAACTTGTTTTTTCCAGTTAACTTTCTCAAGGTGTCATTTTTATTTGATCTAAATGTTTTGAAGTTGAAGCAGTGTTTCAGTGTGGATGTATATTTGCAAAACAGTAATTTAACTTCAATATTTAAAGACAAAATATCAAAATTTTAGTATTGTTTAAATAATAGCATGAAGTCTGCAGTAAAATACGCCAACATTTGAAGAGCATCAAGAAAGTATTCACAGCTCTTCACTTTCACTATTTTGCAGTTTTATTCTAAATAGTATTGAATTGCCCAAAATTCTCCACACAAATAGTCCATGATGACAATATTGACCAAATTTTAAAAAAGTGTTTTGCAAATTTATTAAAAACAAAAAACTTGGAAATCTATGCTGTGAGATAAACCTTGAAAAAAAGAGAAGTGCTGTGAATACTTTCTGGATGCACTGAACATAAAAAAGAGCTGCAAGATATTATAAAATCTCACAGTAACATATTACATGCTTGTTTCCTTTCCAATTTCTGATTCCTACTTTGTGACCTTTAACATTTTTGGCAAGGTCATTTGTGTCCAGTGTGAGCGTTTGCTGCCATGAGACTCAGCCCGACTGGCCAAATATCACATTATCATAAAAAATACAACTTCATAACTCCCAAAATATGTTGACCAAAAATTATTGCTACCCAAACAGCCCTTTGCTATATGAATATGGTGCGACTGATATTACAAAGATGATATATTGTGCAGCCCTGCTGGAACATCTTGTAAAATTTCTTTTGATAAAAGTTCCAACTTTTTGTGTTAAAGTTGGAACATGTATAATGTTCCAACTTTAACACAAAATCCTTGATCATGTACAGTAACAGTCTGAAAATTGGTAAAAAAAAAAAAAAAAAAAAAAGTTTTTACAATATTAAAATTGTAGTTGAGTTTAACATTTTATTTGAAAGCATTGGTTTGACCTTTAGTTTTTAGGTCAAAGTTGAAGATTTATGCATTATCATCATTTAGTGACTTAACCAGCTGAAAAATTCCTACGTCATTTTTTTAAACTTCAAATTGTCCTTAAAGGTATATACTCTATATTCTGGGGGAATTTTAAAACAGTAAATCAGTAGAAATGTAAAAAAGATCCAAAGCAAACAAGTGAAGGAACATGAAGATCCTGCCAGTGACAAACACAGCTCCAACTTAGGAAAATATAACAATTTTCCCCAATGCCAAGTGAAATAAACAGGACAAAAATAAAATATTTGGAAAGCATTGAGAAATAAAAATATAAACTTGGGGGGGTGGGGGGGAGTACATGTACACACACAAAGTTATATTTTATTTCAGTAGTTTTTGTCAGATTCAGTTTTGAAGAGAAATACGAACTGGTATTCGTAAGAGCAAATTTAAACTGGTAACATTTGGTTATTCTGCAGATAAGACTTTCATTTTCTAAGGTCACTGCCTCTTAAACAGATCAGACATGATTACTGAATACACCTTAAAAGACAGGTCTAGACAATATTTTTGAATTAGTCTATAAACTTTATATTTCTCAAAGTTTAACTTATATAATCAGTTTAAATACCCAGGAACAAATTATGAACTCTACAGCACGCTTCATCTTAGATCTCTAAACTAAAGGGCTGCACCGTCGTAGAAAATTATTCAGTCTATTCGCTCTAATCTGTGCTCCAGTTACCATTTTGAGCAAAGCCATTTCCAACTTTATTACACTGTCGAAATATATTAGTCAATTAATTCAGTCCAGTCCTTTGAAATATGAATATTATGTTGATATATTGTGCAGTCCTACTTCAAATTAATATTTACATCTTATGGTTTTGTAAATTAAGTAAAACAGAGGTGGACAACTCTAACCAACCAGCTTTACTGTTTCCTGGAAAGTTTATCATGTTGAATCATTCATGTTGCAACTCCAGACAAACTAAAACACTAAACGGAAAAAACGAAAAAATGAACCCGTCAGTAAAATTGTAAGTTTACATTTATTTATCAAAGGCCAACACAATTCATAAATACTGAGCAGCTTGTTGGTACATTCAGACCAAGTGAAATGAAATCCTCTAAAGCAGAATGAAAACAAAAATCAAATCTAGTTCAAAACAGGAATGTCGCAGATTCTCATGTGTTAAATGCAATTTACAGTCTCATATAACCAAGCAACAACATGTCAGCTTGAGTCAAACTAATCTAGAGTCACAATCAGGTGGTTTCAGAACTATAACTCCTGTTAAAGCTTCGTTCACCACACTATAATAATTGCTCTAATAAACTGCAGATCCAAGCAGACGTTGAAGCCGTTTTAAAAAGTCAAAAAGGGTTTGAATGCATCAGACGACGTGTTGTTGCAGATTCCTTTTCTTACATAAAGACAGATCTTTTTTTTTTTTTTTCCCCCTCTCCAACACGTCCACTCCACATCCATTGTTCATAAATGATAGTCCATCTCCAGGTCCGGCATCATCAGCACAGAGATCCGATCCAACGGGAGCTTGGTTTGACAGCATGATGGGAGGCACATAAAGGCTGAGCTTTGCAGGACTCAAAAAAAAAAAAAAATACCTTTAGGATTTTGGGTTAGGTAGAGGGCGCCGGAACAGCAAGATGTGAGGTTCTGGAGGGCGAAAAACGCAGAACAAAACATGTCAAATACAAAAATACATTTAAAAACAGCTGAGGTCAAACCTTTAGACACGTCAGGGGTCAACATCCTTTGCAGATCAGACAATATTATGGTGAAGTCCAGTCTTCCACAGCTATATAATCCGATTTTCAAACAGATTCCTGCTCTAAACACACCTGGATCCCATCAGACACTCAGTTCTACAGAGGCCTGCTAATGAGCCAGTCAGGCGATCCAGGTGTGCTGGGGAAAGGACGCATCTGAAAGTTGCAGGACGGTAAGTCAAGAACTGGACTTGGGCAGACCCAGTATCAAGATCATACATGAGTGAAACATTGAGAGACTTTATTATGCAGGAGTAACAGAGGGAGCCTCTACTGGGAACCCTAACCTGCTCTACCAAGTCAGGTTTCAATATAGAAACGCATTTAAAAACAGAACCACACCCAGGCTTGTGTCAGACACGCAAACAAAGATGAAACTGAAAACAAAGAATCTTGTTTCAGAATAATAGACATCTTGTAGTGGAGAGAACAAGCAAATCTCAAGAAACTTTTATGCAGTGAGGTGGTTTAGGGAAGGAAAAAAAAAAAAAAAAAAAACTTAAGGGAGGGGTCAGTTTTAGGCAGTTGAAAGAAAATTACATTTTCATCATGCATGTTTTTTTTTTTTTTTTTAAATCACTAAAGCGATAACATTTTACTACATCCTATTCCTAAAGAAAAACTTGGATGAAAAATAAATAAATAATTAGAGAGAAGTTAAGAATTTAATCTATTTAAGTGCCTTGACAAGCTCATCTTCCAGCCAGCAAACACATGTTCATTTAGGAAACAAGATTCCATTTCACTGAGAACTGAAAAAGTTTTGCATCTGCAAGTTTACGAAAACTTGCAGATGCATTTTTTTTGTAAATTGCATCTACAGTATATAATCCAACAATACTAACAGTACAAGCATGCATAACCAAAATAATAAAAAGCTTAAACCTCTCCTTGGCTCTTGACACATTGCACTCAGTTGTCAACACTTCCACTCCAACCCAGCTTTGTTTTGTTGCTGTGCACATTTCATGTGTCGCTGTTTCTCTTGCTATTTTTACCTCCCAATCGCTTACAATAGTCATGTTTCAGAAGCAGAATTTCTCTTAAAGTATTTGGGGGAAAACTGGATGTCTGAGGGTACATTCCTTTTTGATAGACTTATCACTTAATTGCATTACAAAGTTTTTAGTTTAGTTTTGTTTGTTTTTTCACACACAGTCAGAGTTACAAATCATAAGTGCCAAAATTTCTCAAAGTAGAAACTGCATACATCAGTCAAAACCAAAGATAATTTATGACCCATTATTAAAACTGTATGTTAGACTTCAAGTTTCATCTTTAATTTCAGAACTTAAGTCCTGATCTAAAAAGAGATTAAATATACATATAAAAAAAGACTCATGGAGCAACCACGTTATAGTTTTATAGTGAAGTAATTGTTTAATAAGCCAGACAACAGGAGAAACATACCTGTGCATTTTACTTAATTTTTCACTTTTTTTATTACCAGGTTAATGAGCAGCATGGATAACCGCATTTTAGTATTCAAAACCTGGTAGTTATCTTAAAGTGTTGATCTAAATACATGGTCTCCATCAAGGCTAGAACTTCCACATGTCATCAACAGTCACTTGTATGAAAAAGAAACTGAAATAAACAAGGGTAAAATCAGAAATGTAAAGGTAAATGTATGTTTCAGCTAACGCCAAGCATACCTGGTTGATGGATCATGTAATGCACCCATCCCTGGCTCTGCTGGACCCCCAGGTTCCTCCACTCGGTCTCAGACATCAAGTGGGTCTTGGGTACACGTTTTGCGATGTCTTTGGGCAACATTACATGTCTGCAGAATTATACAACGTTAGAATAAACTGGACGCCTATTGAGTTCGTGTTGGGTTGTAAGCTACAATAGTATGTCATGCAACATGAGGCCAACAAATGTCAATCATGAGAGTTAAAAACTATGAATAAAGCCCACCTGTATTCGTATTTGTCATCGTCATATTTGTCAGAGTAGTAGATCTGTTTGTGAGACATAGCTGAGGCCTGGAAAGAAGTTTCAACCGTTAGTTAGCATCCAAAGTAAAACTAGGCTAAGTAGCGTGTTAGCAGCAAGTTTTAGTGAAGCAAGCGCAGCTAGGCTAACGGCTTTAAGTTAGGCATGAACTGGTGATACAAGTAAATAACAAAAAACATAATTTAACTGTTGTAAACGACAGTGGAATAACTTGTAAACTTACCGTATGAAAGCGCAAAGTTACTCTGACCGAAAAGTAATCAATTTATGTAGTTATTCACATCCGATAACAGCAGGACGTTCGCTCTCTCTTTGTTTCCCTCTCGACTGTTTTCAAGCCCGCTTTACTCCGTTCAAAAAGACCTGGCTTCCCCTCATTGGTCAACCAGAAGACCAAGCTTACCTTTCATTGGCTGCTCTGAGGATGAAACTCGATTTCATTGGTTAATACATTCTGTCAGAGGAAATAACGTAGTTTCCATCTGACTTTCCAATTGGCCAGCACAATTTGGTCGGTGGCTTTAAAGGAGGTAAAAAAAAAAAATCTTGCAGTTTTCTTAATTTATTTGACAACTTGAGTCGCAAATTATTTGACAACTAAAAATTAAAGCTTACCACGTAATGAAGTTTAAAGTCTGCTCTATTTGCATTTAGTTTAGTAGTTATTTTATGCAAAAGTACAAATGTTTTAAAATTTACATTTAAGACGATTTAATTTTTGTTTTCATATCGAAAGCAAAAATTCGATATGAAATTTTTGCTTTCATAAGCAAAAATTTGATGGAGACAGCACACGTGTCTCCATCTGTGTCACAGCAGGAGACATTTTCTACAATACGTAAATCACAGCTTTCTGTAAATACTAAAAAAACTTTTTTTTCTTTATTTGATATTTTCCTCTACTACTAAAAAAAATAATCTAATTGTTCCATCTTTGACACTGGTTGGTGGAATGTCAAACCCGGGTTATACTTCTACTACTTTTAATTGCTAGCAAGAAAATAAGATTCTTGTGAATTACAAGAAATAAAGGGGATCCAAAGTGAGTGTTTTGTTCAATGGTTTCTTTCTGTCCAGAAAACAAATCCGGCTCATTTGAGACTATTAGATCTCAATCTGATACCAGTAGTTTTAAGCACAAACATGCATGTGCGGTATCATGAATATTCCTGTACCAGTTTACTATTTGCAGGGGCAAGGACCAACCTTCACACCTACTGACCACTTACAGTGCTAACCCTACATTTTGTTTTGGGACAGTGAGAGGAAGCTTGGACGCCTTTGAAGAATCCATGCATGCAATTTATTTTATTGATGTAGACTGTCACAAAGTAGAATATTTAAGACTATCTTTTTAAATAAAAATCCTGAAAAGTGAATTGTGAAAAATGTCATGCAATTGCATTCATCCTTATTTTACCGTGATACCTGAAGTAAAATCTGCCATTTTGTCTTTTTTCTTTACCAAATGGCCACACTGCTGTTTTAAGTGTGCTCAGAAATATTTTTGACAAAATTAAATATGAAAGACTCGAGCTGTTTTATCTTTTTCCCTGATCGCTATATAGTTTTACCATATTGTTTACATATTTTGATATAGACTTACAGAGTTGTGGAAGGCAGAAAAGTGCTTATCACAGTCTGAACACTTAACACACTAATTATAGAGGATCAGGAATCAGATGATGAAACCAGTGTCCACTCTGCAGCAACCGGATCGGTGGGGTTGTCCACTCTGGTAAGTCCCACAGTCAAATATAGCTGTGCAGACGTGTCAGTGAGCCGCTGGTCCGTGCAGCCTCACCCTGCTGTGTATAAATATGTGTGCACACATACATCCTTGGGGTCGAGGTCACACATGAATCTGTATTATTATAAACCCAGGAGAAGAAGCCCCGTCCATCACGTGCCGCTTTTTTCCACCTGCGTGCGTCAATCACGTCCCTTTCCTGACACAACGCTTCTGCCTGAGTGGTCCGGCTGTCATCCGGGGGCGGGCGCTCCTGGGCAGATCCTGAAATCCCATTGGCTGAGAGGTTTCTTTGGTTGACGTGACGCAGCTTGGAATTCCCAAAGTTCCCAAGTTCACAGGAGAAGAGCGTTGATTTTAGGAGTAAGCAAGAGGTTTGGGAGGAAAAACCAGCTAGCGACTGGAGCATAAACAGGTTTGTGTAAATAAACCGTCTTTTATCGGGTGTAGTTTGGCGTGCTCGACGCTCCTGCTAGCTGCTGGGCCTGAGTGGGAACGCGGAAGAGTGGGAGTGGGAATGTTCAGGCTACCATCCTTTGTTTACCATCATGAGTGTACCTTCAAATTGGTTGCTACAACAACCGCAGCCCCTAAAGTGTGTCTAATGTGATTTAAACGGAACCGTTGCACTCCTGAGCCTGCGGGTTAGTGAGTATGTGTCTCTATTTGCCTGTTTTTGGATCAATGAGCTGCTCCATGCTGAGGTTTCACCATCTTTGGTGATTTATCTGCCGCTCACACTGTCTGGCTGAATGGATGTAGATGAATTGTTTGTCTGTGGATGCTAAGTCAGGTGTTTTGCTTGTTTTTCCCGTCTTAATTTTACTGCGCAGCTGTGTATTATGGATGCCACCATCCCATTACATAACTGGAATCAGGCACAATCAGCTCTTTATCCCGCCTGAGCTCCGTATTGTTGCTTAAACCTTTCTTAGGTTGCACAATTGTGTCCTTTTAAACAACAGTTTGCATAATCATCTCAAACACTGCATGCATTGTGGGAGAATGTGCCTTTTTTTTTAATCTGTATTTTTTTCTCTACTTCAAAACCATGCACAATATATGCAGAACTGTTATAAAATAATATCACAGCCAGTTTATTAAGTTAGGATAATTTGTTTGAAAAGATTAGAGCCATTTCGACATGTCCACTGAGGACACGTTGTTGCTTTCGTCATGTGCAGGATATTAAAAAGGTGAATCTGTGTGGTGCTGTGCCAACCTGAGCCTCCAGAGGGCGATGTCTGACAGCAGCAACAGCACAGGCAGCACTGGCTCCTCCACCAACAGCTGGACCCTCCTCTCTCCTGAGGTAAGAACCGAGCTTTGGCAGCCATACAGTGACAGGAAGTCCAAATCCTTTGGCTTAGCTTCATAAGAAGAGAAAACTAAACCTAATTTAGCAATTATTAATAAGTTGCATGTTGGTAAGCTACGTAGTTTTCCGCTGTTGTTAAACATCTTTGAATGAGCAGCTGTCCACAGGACAACAGGTGAATGTGCAGGTTTGTTGCTGACCGATATTTTCATTTTTCAACAACTCCACCCGTCCTTACAGTCTCCAAAATCATAGAGATTCAGCAAGATGCTGCTTCTTTTCTTGCTTATTTCTTCATTTTGTCTTTATTTCATTTCAATTCCAGACCTTGTCTTCCTGGTACCTGCACTAAAACACTATACTCACTGTTGACCTGAATATAAATGAACAGATACAAATTGCATCATAAGTACACCACTTAATATTGTTTCATTTCAGACAGTGAGGAAAAATGGTTGTATGTTCTTATATGGTGTAAGTAAGTAGATATGGTGGTAGTAGAAAAGGGGGGAGGGTGAAAAAATAAACCAAAATTGATCGTTTGTAATAGTTGGGTCACAAGGATTCGGGTGATATTTTTAAAGCAAAGGAAAAGGCAAAGATTTTAAATAACATCAGAAACGGTACACATACATAATAATATTCACCAAACCTCATTTCATGGAGAAATGTTGGGACTCTTTCAAGGCTAAAGTTTGTCCATAAAGTTTGTCGGTATACGGGTGTTTGTTGTTTTTTCACTTCAGAAAGGAGCTTTTTATTGAGGCCTGTGATTATTTCAACTTCTTCACGTTGTAAGCTTAATTCCTAACCTTTTTTTGGAGGGTTACAAACTTAAACATACTCATAAATGGATTCATTTGTTTGTCCAGTACAATGCTCACATATTTGCTTTAGTCAGACTGACTTTCATTGTTGAAAGACAAGTTAAAGAAAGTTTCAAGCCACTGGCTCTAACTCATCTGACTTTAAAGCCCATTATCAGTCCTAAATGAGCAGCCACAACCAAAATGGATGAAAGCTTTGAATTTTTAATTCTCTCCCTGGAAAGATGGTTTAATTAAATGTCTTATTATGTTAGTATGGCAACATACATAAAGAAACTTTAATGACAAAACCATAACGACCAGCAGGGGGCGATGTTAGAGAGGGAAATATCTTTTACTTCAATTACCTGTATTTGAGTTGTAACCAAAACACTTCCATAGCAACCGCTTTTTCAAAAAAGAGATCCAATCATAGTTTTACGCACAATCATAAAATAAAGAACACAAACTACTGATAAGTAGCTAATAAAAGACAGTTTAATAATCTCCTATAAAAATCTATTGAGTCACTAAAGTCAACAAATGAGTGAACATATAAATGATAAAGACGATGTTTGTTTCTATGCATTTAAAAAAAAAACAGCTACACAGAATTATTTGGGGAAATAAAAGAATTCATATTAAGCTTTTTTGGCTTTAGCTTTCTCACTGAATCTATGACAACCAACTCTAATTTAATGTTAACTGCATTATAAGATAAAAAAATTGTATGCAGTCTTTGCCTACCTGCGTTTCACCATACTCAATTAGCACATGTAAACAAACAATCTGGTTCTTCTATGGTTTTGAGGTGACAGGTGTCAATTCAGCAGAGTATAAATAGAGGGCACTCCTTTCTTGGCAACCAAAGACCCAAGACTTCTGAAAACTGAACACGGCTGCTCTAGAGCGTTTAAGATGCAAATTACTCTCTCATTTGTTATTGTCATCCAGTTTACTGGTCAGGAAAAAATTTGAGTGATGCAGAGGGTTTTCAATAACATGAAATGCTCTGACCTCCAGCACTTCAACCTGAAAAAAATCTAATTAAGAACCCCCTCCTCCTTCCAGTTTATTATTTTTATTGAAAATGTAAGAAAGTATTTTAGTTTAGTTTATTTTAGGGTGAGTTTTAATCCCGCTTGCTTTAATATTTAATAGTTATACTGGACATCTGCTGCAGATATCCTCATCTCACTCTCCAGTCACTGGCCAGACAGTAAATTACATCACTTTTCTCATTCATGAGTACGCTCTTAATGTGTAAAGTACATACTTTCTACATCAAAATTAATGAAGCATTTTTATATCTGAAGTTGGATGAATTACATTATGAAGAGCTGACATATTAATCTTGATGAGGAAGAATTGACCTATGAATGTCTGTCTTAAGTGTCCTGACTTCAGTAAGAAACATTTGCATGCCAACGATGTAGGAAATGAAACTCTAGTTCATGGAGAGATGCTTATCAAGACATCCCTTAAAGTGGATGTCAACCTGACTTGTGAATGCAAGTTTAAGTACAACATTTCTTGTCTAAACTTGTAACCAGGAGCCTAAAAATCCTAAAAATCTGCCGGATGTTTGCAGGAAACCAAATAATGAGTCACCAGCCGTACAAAAGGCTCAGCATGAATGAAAGCCACTCCTTCCTCTGCTATCTTTTACTGCAGAGGAATGTAATTGCATTGTTGGTTTTGTCTACACCAGGTGTGAAGACGGCTCAAAGGTTTCATTCCTTTAAGGAGCCAAATGCTGGGATTGTTGCCTGGCTGTCTTCTGATACAGTCTGCAAAAAAACAGAGAAGCTGTAGATTTTGTCTGGAATGTTATCAAATACTAAATAAATCTAATAGTGGCATAAAAATGGTAAACAAGCAAAATATTAACTTTTATCTCTGAGGATATTTTATGTAATTCAGAAATGTTTATGCTTTTTCTTTTAAAATAATTTAAAAAATTTAGAATGATCAAAATTCACAAAATAAAGTTATCTTTGTCTCATTTTTTTGGTTATAATTTTCTAGGTTTTCCTCTGGTGGGAAGAATGTAAACTGCAATTTATCCTCTTTAACTTTGGAACCTTCTGCTGCAAAACTTGCTTATTGTGGCGCTTTGTTGAAATAATCAAGGTTTAGGCTGGAACAAAAAAAAGTTAGGCAAATTCAACCTTTTAATTTGTTTTTCTTATCAATGTGGAACAAAATCCCTTCAAGAATAATTGTGTTTATTTATAAAGAAAACCACAGAAACCACAGCAGAGTGGCAACAAGTCTCCATTACAAACATTAGGTGCCAACTACACACCTACTAGTTGTTCGGGGTCCTTTTCTTCCTACCGTCACAAACATAAACCATTCAATCGGTTAAACTCCACTGGGATTTTAACTGGAACCGTGTCAGTTGCGACCCTGTTGTGAAAGAAATGAATGCATATGAGTATCTGTAATGCTTTCAAAATCGGTTTTGAAATGAGTTTTAGGTGTATGTCTTTGTCTCTCCAAGAGTGCAACAAATTCCTTGATATTTTTTCATTTAATAACATACCAGGCAACTAAGCTAACCTACTGGTAATTTAAGTTACGGATTTTTACTCACAAACCTATTAACGCTGTGTTTTCCTCGTCAGTCATTTATTTTAAACAAAATCTCTAGATTGTTTTAATAGAAAAATTGGCTTCTGAATCAAATCGTGATCCTAAAAATCAGAATAGAATTGAATCGCTGGATACTGAGCAAGTGGCATCTTTATTTATTTAACACTATTAGGTTGTGTTCACGCTGCAGCCAGAAGTTTCAAAAATATAATTGTTGTTTTCACCATAAAGGATGTGTCTGTTAGTGGTTTATGTTGACCATGTATGTTTTCCTGTCATTGCCACCTGTGAGATGTTTTAACCCGGATCCTGTTGGCTCCACAGGAGGCTGCCATTGAGAATGTTGGGCCTGCAGACGACGGCACAGAGAGTCTGGGTGATGCCCCCAGTCTCTCTGAGGAGGTGGCAGGTACTGAGCAGTCTACCTCTACCCTGTGGTGTAAATGAGCTGTTGTTTCTGTTCCGACATGGTGTGAACTTTGTTTCAGGAGCTTCAGCAGAGGAAAAGCCACCTGAGCTCCCAGTAGAAACTGTCTTGTCTGAAGAAGGCCATCAGGTTGGTACCGATTGTCATGCAGTTACAGACCTTTTAAATTATTAGGAAGCAAACCTTTAAAGAGCACGAGTCTTCATCATGAAATATTGAACTATAGGGCTGAAACGTTTGAATTAATCGATTACTGAAATAATTGTCAACTGATTTAGTAATTGATTAAATATTATCAGGACTATACAAGCTTTAAAAAAAAGCATTGTGCTGAAAGAACAACACACTTGGAGCAAAAAAAATTACAAAGAATATATATATATATATATATATATATATATTGCATTTAAGATTAAGATTTGTTGCAGCAATAACGAAATATGTTGAGCTCAGCAGTTAAAAAACTGAATGATAAGTTTCTCTTATATTCAGGTGTGTCAGGAAACTTCCCCAGAGTCTGGTGAGGGTCCGATCCCTTCCAGCCCGTCCCGACTGAGCCCTCTCCCCTCCAGCCCTCTGGATACCTCATACATCGACACGGAGAGTCAGCCCCCGGTCATCCACGACATCGTGACCACCTCTCCCAGCGACAACGAGCCTCAAGGTGCCATGCCTTTGGTCGGCAGCATCGATCTGGCCGCACAGCTGGAAACCCCAGCTGTTGATATTCTGCTAGCGGACCCCACCGTGTCTCCCCCTCACATGACGGACGTCTCCGCCGAGGCTGCGCTCCACACGCCCACTCATTCTGAACCGACGCCTGTGAGTGCTGTTGCCGGGAGTGACGTCTGGAGCTCTGAACCTGGGGTTAGCGTTCCCACGGAGACCCTTACAGCCGCTGAGTCCCCGCCTCATGTCGAGGCTGAGGCCAGCTTTGCTGCAGAGCCTCCCAGTCCGGTCCCAGAGCGACTGAAGCCTGGAGGAAGTTCTGACCCAGAGACGGTCGGCTCTGCTGAAGCAGAAGAAGACGTCGCTGATCCTGAGAAAGAGGAAGAAATGCCATCCGAGTCACAGAACGTGGATGAAGAAGAAGAAGGTATAATAGGTTCCAATCACTATTCCTAAATACATTCTCATTATCATGAAAAAATGAATACAGTCAAAAAACGTAAAACACCTGAAGCTAGCTCATAATTTGATATCTTAAGAGAATTAAGTTATAAATCATCAATGCTAAATCTGCTAACATTCTTAAAGAGCTAACATCTTTAAGAATGTGTTCTTACATTATTATCCCATTACCATTATATTAAAATAACAATATCATCATTTATTGCTGTACCTTCTGGAACAATTTATCAACCGGCAACATTTTCTAGCATGACAATCCTACATACTGATTAAAAAGCGCTTCGATTTGATTGACAAAATCATGTTTAAGCAAACAGTTATTGTTTGAAGATTATTTTTATTTTCCCCTTTGGTGTCAGGCTACAACATTTTTGATAATCTCACATTAACACAGATTATTCATTAATTTATGAGTCTTCAGGAAGGCATCTCAGGTCTGTTCATGACGCAGCAGAGCATCATTCTTTGCAGGTACTGTAAATCAAATAGGAAGAAGAAGAAGAGGCGAACTCTGAGATGATTTGTGACCACATTTCTTATCTGTGTCGTGTTAGCATCTGGAATATGATTTACTAGTCTGACAGCGAGTCCCACACCCCGTTGAGAAAATGCATAAACCCTCAAGCATGAAATCACTGCTGTTGTAATTTAGAGGGAAAAAAATGTCACCCATTTCCACAAACAACTGTCTGCTTTTGTCACCGGCATTTCTCCCATGGTGTTTACAAAATTCCCTTTGTTTTGCATGCCATTTTCTGTATGTTGGGCAGTCTGCCAGTGGATGATTTTCGTTTTGGAAACGGCTTCAACACTTGACAGTTTAGCCTCCAAAAATGCAGAAATGATTAATTGAAGTGGTATGGCGGGACAGCTGAGTATTTGCGGTTGAGTTTCAGGCTCGTTGGCACAAAGACTCTGCTGTTGCCGTCTTCTGTTTTCATCTTCTGTTTCTTTTTTTTTTTTTCCAGATCAGTCCAGCAGCATGGAGATGGGTGAAGTGAACGGCTTTGATGATGGACTAAGGAGGAGGAATGTTCCCTGCTTTGAAGCGCCAAGACCAAGAACCTCCGACGAGGAGGATGAGGAGGAGGAGGTTGAGTTCAAGATGGCGGAGAAAAAGGAGGACAAGCCGTGGTTCTCCATGAACAAATGCATTGTGGCTGCTTTGGTCCTGCTCTTCTTAGGTTCCCTGTTTCTGTCAGGTGAGTTCCTCTTCTGCGCTGCTAATCGCAGGTGGTTCTGCTTTTTTTTTTTTGCTTTTTTTTTTAAAGCGGCACTAGTGGCTCGCATTTTTTGACAGTAGGCTGACAGAAAAGAGGGTGAGGAGAGGGGGCAAGACATGCGGCAAAGATCGTCGGCACCGGGAGTCGAACCCGCGACTTTCACGTCGAGGACTGAGGCCTCCAAACGTGGGGCTTGCTAAACCCCTGCGCCACCACACCACGCCCCAATGTGGTACTGCTTTTTAAAGCTTTTTGCAGCAAAAAAATTGTCAGTTTACAGACGTGCAAAGCTAATCAAAAATTAAAAACAAACCTATAAGTAAAACTGACACTACAAGAAACATTTCGAGTCAAAGAATGGCAAGTTGACTTAATCTTCGCCTCCTAATTATCTTTGTTTTTAGTTTGTTCCTACCTGAGAGTAGGAATCAAAGAATCAAAGATCACAGTAATTTAATTTTACATTTGATGTTAACGTTTCCAAGCCCTCTGAATCCGCCCCACATCCTTCTCTCTGGTACCAACTCGCAGCAAATACCATCTGATGGCACTTTACATGACAAACGGGTTCAATTTCTAACCAGCTACAGGGTTTCTGTGTACTTGAAATCCTTGAATTTCAATTAGATGTTTTCAAGGTTTGGAAAGCGCTTGATTTCTGTATAAGGTTCTTGAAAGTGATTGATATTAAAACTGCACAGTTTTGTATTAAAGTGCAATCTAACATTTGATTTAAAGCCTAAATTTAGAAAGCGTTATTTACAGTTTTCTAAATGATTTTTTTCTCAATGTCTGAAGTTGAATCAGTTAAAAATGTTTTTGTTTTTGGTCAGTTAGAATTAACACAACTATTTCTATTTTCTAAAAGCCTGAAAACGTAGTGAGAATATTCCTCGGAGATTTTTTTGTAGCTTTCTTTTTGCATTTAGTCATTGTTTAATTTGAGTAGGATGGTCATTTACTCATGATTTGTTTAGATTGTTTCAATGTATTAAACTTTTATTATTTCTAATGGCTCCATAAGTTACTAATCTCTGTAATTTATACAAAAGGTTGTTTTTTATTTTATAAACAAGGTTCTTCAATTATTAGATTTTTATGTTAAACTAGTGTTTTGTTCTGAGACCAGTCAGGTGTGTAAGATGTGTGTGTGTGTGTGTGTGTGAGAGAGATTTCTAAACAAAAAAAATTATTTATTTTAGGTAACCTAGTCCCTTCTGTGAAATATAAAATACTATCACGACATTAATAATTGACACTACTGGTTTTTTTTTAGTTCACTTGTGTTGTTTTTATCTCCGATGTGTGGTGCTAAAACCTTGAGTAGTTTCAGTTTGTACGAACCCTGCGGCCATACAGAATGATCTATTCTGTTTAGAGAACGACTGTATTTGAGTCACGTAAACATGTTTCTTTGCCGTCGTCAGCAACACTCGGGTGTCCGTTTTTGAATCCTGTCGACGAAGCTGCGCTACGTCAACAGGCTTCCTCTCTGACCTGGATAATGCTAGGTCGAGCATCAAAGATAAGAGCGCAGCGTAAGCTTCAGCCCTCACCGGCCAGCGCTCTGCAGATTGTCGGGGGATTTATCTGCTCTGACGGTTCCTGCAGCGACAGCAGGAAAAAAGCAAATAACACTCTTTCTGAAGTGTAGAGTGGCGCTGCTTGTTGCTGTTTAGGGGGAATCATGAGGGCGTGGTTTGATATCGGCGCAGAAATGTTGGAATGTTTATGTTCGATGGAGTGAGAAACATGATTCCTTTTCAGCTGACGTGTGCTGGCTGTGTGCTGTGGTTGAAAATGTTTGTTAATAAAAAACATCTTTTCGCCAGATTTATGTAAAAGTTGTGTTTTCTTGTCTTGCAGGGGACATTGAAAGCCCTGAATTGACTGACAAAGACAAAGTCAAAGACCAAATGCAGGTCAGCTTTTACCTTTTAATCTCACAAACTGCAAAAACATGAAATCCTACCAAATATTTTTGGTCTAGAATTTAGTACAATATCTTAGTTTGCTTGAAATTAGATGAAACTAACTTACAAGTAACTTTCAGCAAGATATAGGACTTTGATTTAAGTAAATAATCCCTTAATATTAATGCAAAAGTTTGACTGGCAGATTATTTAACTTGTAAGAAGAATGTTTTCTATGTCATGAGTGAAATAATCTGCCAGTGGAACTAGTAAGTGTTTTTAAAATCAATATTAAGGACTTATTGACTAAAAACATCTTGCTTGAAAGTGACTTGTTAGTTAGTTTTGTCTTATTTCGAGTGTACTAAGATGTTTTCACTTTAAACTAGGCCAAAAAATATTGTAGTAAAAAATTAAATGTTCAATATACATCTGAGCCATTTTTGTTCAACAAATCATCAGCATTGAAGCTGTTCAGATGAACAATAAAAAAAGTAAACAACTTATTTTAAAAATATGCATTCTATTCACACACCCATGAATTTCTCTTCAGGACTGGCTTTCCAGTGATCCACAGGATATGAAAGGGCTGCTGGATGAAATAACAGAGCAAATCACTCATCTGGAGACTCAAATTCAGGTCAGCATGCAATCCTATTGGTTTCAGTTCTTTACCTTCATCCTTTCTTACAGTGAAGCCACTTTAAAGTGCAGATATCTCACGGTTTATTTATTGCTGAAGCTTTGGGATTTCATTTGCAACCTGTCTCATTTTTGCCTTCTGCCTCAGCTTAGGAAAGAACAGCTTGATTCGGAGTTGCAGGCGATGGCTGAGAGCGGCGATGAACAGGACAAAGCTGGTCTGGACGAGAAGAAGTTAAAGCTGAAGGAGGAGCTGGAGACCCTGCCTAAGCTGAGCACGGGGCTGGAGCGTCTGCGGGTCCGAGTGAATGAATACAACCAGTTCGCAGGTACGACTGCGACGTTACACAGCTGGTATATTGTATGTAAAAAATAAACACATTCCTGTTACAATGCTGGCCTTTTGTGATGTGAGGAAGGAAGAATAAACCTTTTTTAGATGGAAAAACCTTAAAAAAAACTACAATAACGTGGTGGCTCACTCTTAATACTTTATTGTAGAATCGTAATTTCATTATAAAATTCAGTCTTTATTTGTAGTTTATCAGCAAGACTTGACTGACTTCCCTTCTTTATTTGAAGAAGTTCTAATCTCTCAGAATGTGATGACTGTCCTGATATTTGGACAGATTTGGTTACAAAGTTTAACTTTGCTGAGATAAACTCATCATTTTGTTAATTAAGGTGAAAACTGCAAAAACCCAAAATATTACCAAGTAATTTTGGTCTAGTCCAAGTACAAATATCTTAGTGCACTTCAACTAAGACAAAGTAACTTTGTTACAGGAACTTGTTTTGAGTAAATAATTAATTATCAGTTAAAAGAAAAAGTACAATTAAATAAATTCTTTCCTGTATTTAAGCCACTGGAAGATTATTTCAGTTCTCAGAAGACATTTTTCCCATGTTAGAAGTGAAATAATCTCCCAGTGGGACTTGGACTTTTCATCAATGTTAAGGAATTATTGACAAGATATGTGCACTAGAAAAAAGACTTTGGGTTTTCGCAGAGAGTGGTTTGACTTGCAGTGATGCTGAAAAATAAAGTCCCTCCTCATCCTCAGCTTTCTTGTGACTCCTCAAGATTTCAGTACAGATTTTGGAACATCATCTTATAATTTCACCCCTGTACCAACTAAGAAAAAGTAATCCCACAGCATAATGCTGTAATCTCCATGTTTCATGGTGGTTCATGTGTTCTTTTACTTTTAAAGGTGCTCTATTATGCTTCCTTGAACAGATTAAGATATGTCTAAATATAAAATCGTTCTTAGAAAATGAGATTTTAGGTCAGTTCTGACTATTTTGAGCTCCTCTCAGCTGTTTTGTCAATTTAAATGCAAATAATCTACTGCTGGCTACGCCCTCCCCAACTCGACATTTACGCTCACATGTGAAAATGGCTGCAAACAGAGCCGCAATTATACAACCGTACATCTTGGAGAAGCAGAAGTAGGGGCTCCTGCACAACCAACAAGAATGCAGCAAGTGGTTTCTGAATGGTAAATGAACAACAAAAAAGTTATACAGCGGTAAAACCAGCTGACCCAACATGGTGGAGATCCACGTGGGCTGCTAGGTAACTGTACACTGTGACTCAACATTCAGGAGGTTTTTTAAATGGTTCATTTATCAGGCACCAAAAAAAGATTAATTTATTGCCAATAAACAGCTGGGTGTTTTTTGTTGTTGTTGTTTGTTGTTTTTTAACCACTTGGACTGTTTTTACAAGAAGTTAAGACCCAACTGAAAGTGCAAAATTCACTTTTTGCACTTTTGGTCCGCTTTAAACCTTTGTTCACAGTTTCAATACCTCAGTACTCGCACCGTCTCTGAATCTTTAATATCCTCATTTCTCTTCATATGATGCAGGAATGGCGTTGTCTGCTCCCACTTCGTCTTCTGAGTCTGATGCCGAAGACGCTCAGAGCTCCCAGACAGCAGCCGGACCAGAGAGGAAGCAGGACGAAAAGCTGGAGGAAGAGCTCCACTGTCAGAAGGATCTGTTGGACGACATCAAGAAAAGACTGGGAGAGATGAAAAAAGACGAAGGGGATGGGAAGCAAGTTTGGGAGAACCTAGATGGGATCCAGAAGCAGCTTTCTGAACAGGTGGAGAGTTGGGAGAAGGCGAAGCCACATGGGCCAAAATGGAAAGGGAAGAAAGAGAAAAAACAGGAGCGGGACCACTGGAAGAAAGAGGAGAAGAAGGACAAGGAGTGGAAGCACAGCAAGGACGAGAAGAAGGAAAAGGAAAACTCTCACAAAGAGTCCTGGAAGAAACACCAGGACGAGTGGCAGAGGAGGAAGAGCGAGCGCAGAATGGACCGGGAGGAGAGGAGGAAGGAGAAGCCGTGGCACAGCCGGCCGGGGAAAAACTCACATCAGCCCCGGCAGCCGCATCACCATCAGCACCACCACAACGACTTCTGGAGGGACCAGGAGCTCAAGCTGCACCGCAACGTCCGCCCCCAGCTGGGCTGCTCCTCGCTGGAGGACTGCGCCTCCAAGGAGGGTCTGTACCCGGTGGAGCTGGCCGAGTTCGAGGAGCTGCTGGAGGGCTACCTGAGCAAGCTGGAGGGCTCCTCCAACGAGAGCAAGGACAAGCTCCGCAAGGTCACCGCCGACTTCTTCGAGGACGGCGTCTTCATCCACGACCGCGTTCGCTTCGGGGACTTCGCAGAGGACGTGGCGGACGTCCTGGAAGACATGGTGGACGTCGTGCGGGGCAGCGACTCCCTGGAGGAGGAGATGGAGGAGTTCGAGCGGGAGGCGCTGTGGAAGTTTGCCGCCACAGCTTAGAAACCAAGAAGGATTCAAAAGCATTAAAACCCAAGAACAGTTCTCGTGGTGGTTTTGTAGGACATTTCCCTTCCTTCTCCTCTTCTGAGCTGTAGTTGTCGTAGCTTTTGGTACGGACTCCTAATTGTGTCCCTGAAAGTCTCTAATTATAAGCTAGACTGTGTTTGTCATTTTGGGCTTAGTTGTTACCTACCTCTGTCCCAGTCATGGCTCCTGATTCAGAGTAACCGTAAACTGTGTGACGTTTTTTTGGGTTTTTTTCTTTAATCTGTGCATGTTGCAGTGAAGTGAATTTAAACCCAGATTAGACAGGAAGCGACATGAAGTCTATCAGTATTACCCAGTAAATCATTCTTCCAGTTGGTTCTCCAGTTTGAAGAGGAGATCCTGTTGCGTTCGGCGATCATTATCAGATCAGGTCCGACCGGTTTCTGTGTCAGCATTTATTTATTTTTTTTTCCACCAAGCAAACAGAGAAAGAGAGAGATCTTTTATGAGCCTCCAGCATTTTTTGTTGAATCTGACTCACCTCTGATCTGTTGACTTGATTTCTGCTCCTGGAGAAAAAAGCAATAGCAAAGAGTCGAGACTTCTTAACCACTTTAGCACTTTTCTTCAAGCATGTCGGACACATTTCCTCCACTGCTTTCTGTAACACATAAAAACACTCAGACCTGTCTGGGTTATTAAACATGGAGAACTTCCTTCAGCTCATCTGCTGATGCAGCAGAATTAGTTCTGCAGCCAAACCTGTAATTTTCCTCCTCTTGTTTTGTTCAGAAGTTTGAGTTGACTTGCATGCAGGTGATTTAGTCGTTGTTTCCAGAGTTTAGTTTATAAAAGACATGAAAGGATTTAATTTTCACACATCGGGTGAAAGTGAAAAACAGCACAAAGACAAGCCTGAAAAGTTCATAGTATGTTCCTTTTACTTTCACCGGTTCCTCTTTGTGTTGATGTGAAATTACAGCCGTCGGGTCGGGATTGTTCAGAGAAGCTCTGGCGTAGATTATTTATTCTGTCACTACTTCTCCTGTCGTTTGTATGAATCCGAGGAGCGACGGACTCTGTCCCGGGCCGTTCACGCTGAATGTTGAAGCGACCTTCGTTTACGTTGCGTACCAGCTGCTGCTTACGTGCCTTTACCACAATATGAATAACTCCGATTGGACCAGAGGTCTCCGATTTCACTCGATTTCTGCTAGAAGAGGAAGGAGTTTCGGCGACTTTTAATTCATCCTGCTGTTTGCAGGGTAGAGAGTCAATGTTGGGGAGTTTACTTGTGAGGTATTGTGCTGGTTTATTTCTGAAGATCTGCTTGACCAAAGGTGTTTGAAGGAGTCCTGAAAGCACAGATCGAAGTGAGAGTTTAATCGATATTTGAAAGTGTTTCTGTGTCCGCGGGGCGACTAGGGCTTAACAGATTCATTTGACCCCTGGGCAAATATAATTTCTTTCATCATCAGTTGTCTCCTGTTTTGATTAAATAAATGTTGAGTTCAATAAATTTTTCACCATTTTGGTTGAAGTTTCTTTTTGTTTTCTGAAGTTTTATGGGCTTATTTTGGTCCATTCAACAAAGTTTAATTCCAGGCTAGAGTGATTATTTGTTCTGTGTAAATATCAAACTTTTTTTCAGACATTTCTGTTGTCCACTCAGTCCATTGGTAGCTCCTTGTTTCTTCCTGAACATCCTAACATGTTTCCTATTGGTAGAGGTTGACGGTTTGGTCTTCGACGAAGCTTTAAGACATCCTAAAAATTTTTCTTAAAAAAAATTAGTAATTACTTATAAATGGATCCAAAAATCTTTTCCCATAACCTGGAGACATCATGAGACATTCCCATTGTTCTGAGGATTGTCCGTTCTGATGAGTGTTAATTTATTGTCCTAACTTTCTGCTCCAGGCAATCACAAGATTTACTGAGAGCCTAAATAGCTTTCCATCAAATGGAAAGAACAAGATCAGGGGTCTTCAAGCACCACTGTCCTGCAGCTTTTGGATGCATCCCTGCTCCAACACACCTGCATCAAATTACCGGTCAATTACTCAGCTTTTGCAGAACTTACTGACATGCCAAAGAGGTCAGTAAGTTTTCATTCAGGTGTGCTGGAGCAGAGATGCAGGACAGTAGCAGTCCCAAACTGGAGCACTTAAATCTTTTTCTGTTCCAAGCTGGAAAGAAACTGAACTACTGCTGCATGATCAGAGTGCATAAACTTCTGCACTGGTTTATACAGTAACTGGCTACAATTCCCAGCAATAAGAACTCCGGAGCCGCCCGGCCCAGTGTGACACACACCGCCTCTGACTCGCTGCATGCTGGAAACAGGAGCTGATGGCATGACTGGCATCTATTGTCTCAGCTGTGATGCCCAGCTGAGGCGTTTGCACGCAGACTCGAGTCTGTGCCTCAACAAAAGGCACGATCTCCATGTTGGCTTCCGCTGATGTCACCCAGCTGATATGCTGATGAACGAGAACAAGTCGTTCATTACGAAAGCGCAGACAGAGCCTGCCATTCTTTGAATAACACAACCAGGCAGATTAGAGGCTCTTCGGCACAGATTCACCGCTCCCTGCCTGGAATGGCGTTTGCTTTGGTTTTAAGAAGTTTAAATCACAATAACTAACACATGAAGATAAAAAAACAAAGCCAGGTACTCGCTGGGTTTTGCAAACATGTAAAGAAGCATAATTTCTGTCTTTGTTTTGAGTGTTCAGTTTTAGACAACAGAGGGTGTGCTGGTCCTCGGTACCATTATTTGAGTCATGTTTTGTATAAACTAATTATTGCTTATAATGCACGATTCAGTCAGTTGATTGGACTCGCCTGATGCCATCTCTGCAGACAAACTCAAGCGGCGTTTTGTCCAGTCGTCAGGATCCGCTGTGACCTCTTCTAGGTCAGCGTGGCAGTTTGCTGTTTCCTTTTTTTCCTTTCTTTTTTGTTTGCTGTCATGGAAATCCGACAGAGATGAGGGCAGGAGGGGAGTGACGATGAGGGGTTTTCCGCTGATGTGTGCACCAGCGATGAAGATGAAGCGCGTATATTTAGAGAGGAGATGTACAGAGATGAAGAGGAAAGGACCTTCGCACCTTCTGCTGCTTCTCAACCTAAACTCATCAAGGTAACACATCAGCTGCTGATTCTGGTTTTTCTAAAAATGCATTCTTAGTTTTTACTGGTTTTATTCACAGCATAAGCCACCATGGAAGCTGCCATCACCACCATCGTCTCCCAGTTTAAGACCTATGCTGGGAGTGAGGGATCCTCCTCCACGCTGAGTAAAGACGAGTTTCACAAACTGGTGACCTCTCAGCTTCCCAACTTCGTCAAGGTTTGTCTCTTTAGTTGCTTTTATTGTCTCCACCTTTGAAGGCTCTAAATGCAGCTCTGCAAAAAAATGAAGAGACCACTTAAAATTATCAGTTTCTCTGATTTTACTTTTTATAGGTTTATGTTTGAGTAAAATGAACATTGTTCTTTTTTTTCTATGAACTACTGACAACATGTCTCTGAAATTCCTACCAAAAATGTAGTTTTTATTAGCAGAAAATGAGAAATGGTCAAAATAATGAAGAAGAAGCAAATAAAACAAGTTGATATTTGTTTAGAAACAACAAAACTAATGTTTTAATTCAGTCCAGAAATCAATATTTGGTGGAATAACCAGGAGGTTTTCAAAGAGATTCAGTGCAGTGGCCTCTTCTTTTTTTTTTTTCCAGTTGTATTTTACAAAAACAAACATTTATACAATCTTCTACTTTTGCAGTTTTGAGCAATTCCCTAAATATCAGCTGCAAAAATACAAAAATATTGATGCAAACATACACATTTATACAAAAAGCTTTTAATATTGTATTACATGTAAGCTTTTACTGTTTGATTTATAATTTCTTCATTAGTTTCATTTTATTTACAAGGTTATTAAACTAAATCCCTATCATTGGTTTCTCCTTTTTCATGTTTTACAAACTATTTTATAGAAAGCGGCCAAAATCACTCCACTAAATGTGTTGAACAATGTATTTATGAGAAAACTATTGAAAGTAATTACAGTCTCCTCATTGCAAAATAGGACTTATTTTTTATTACAACATATATTATTTTGTTCAATTAACAGGTTTAACTTTCTTTTCCTGTTCTTGCTGACATGTAGTTCCCGTTAGAAGGTTAACGCATCAAGAGCCTGATTGTGATACAAGTTTTGTGCTAATTATACATTTTAATTGATCTTCTTGCTGAGAATGATGCATCAAATAACTGGAGTGAATTTTAAAAACAAGAATCAGGTGAACAGAACAAGACTTGGGGTCAAAGTTGAACAAACAAGCTGGAGTACAAACATACGCTGCTAATATTTGAATAAATGTTCCTTAATAAATGTCCCTTAATTCGACCACATGCTATCAAAAAGCTCCTGGTACAATTCCTGCTGGTCCAGTTCTAAATTTAGAGCATCTAGTCCAAACATGTCCTCTATAGTGGACCATTCCAGAACCTTCCAATACTGTTTAGAATCAGTTCTGATATGTTTGGGATCATTGTTGAGTTGTAACAGCCGGTGTGCAAAATCCAAACATCTAGTTGTTGATTTGAGATGAAGTTATCTCTGTTTTATTATTTTATCTGTTTTAAAACTTCACAACAGCCCCTCAGCATGATGCTCCCACCTTGTAACAGTGTGCTTGGATTTTTACTCCTCGTTTGGGCCAACAAGCAAGAATCTTTGTCTCATTTAATTCCTAAACCTTTATTTAGTCTAAGTGCTGAGTTGAACATTTCGCTAGAGCTTGAAGGTGTTTATTTTGAAGTAGAAGATTCTTTCTTGGGGACGTTTTCTATCTTTACAAACCTCTAAATTTGTGCGCTCACCATAAAAAAATAAAAGTTTAAAATGCACTGAAGCAGACTAACAATTTATTGACACAATCAAAGTGTAGCTGAGTATCGTAAAGCAATTTAGTTTCTCGGTTTCTGCTGCATATTGATCTGCGTCTCATCTGTGATCGCCCGCAGAACGCCAGTGACCCCGCCGCCATCGACCAGCTCATGAGCTCCATAGACGAAAACAACGACGGGGAGCTGACCTTCTCCGAGTTCTGGCAGCTGATTGGAAAACTGGCGAGCAAAAAGGGAGGCTTCAGCTAGTAGACCCGACCCAGTCGGCTCGGTTAATTCCTGCTGTAAACGGAGCGAGAGGGCATCTGATTTCTTTTATCTCTCTGTGCCAGAGCCACGTGTGTAACTGCATAGTTAACCATTTGTTTGATGGGAGGAACTTTGAATTAAAGCCTCTGTTGTTTTTAACCCTGAACCACCAACTTCGACTCTGCTGTCATTCATTCACCGCGTTATACGATTTCCAGCAAACCTACATTGGAGCTGTAGTGATTTAAGAGCTTGTAATCTTAAAAAGTCTGCAGCCGTCCTACACTTACAATGCTCCATAAAGTTACCCGTTGCCTAGCATTATGATCCACACTGCAAAAACACAGCAAGTATTTATATCTAGTTTCTAGCGCAAATATCTTAGTACACTTGAATTAAGACAAAACAACTTACAAGTAAATTTCCATAAAGATACAGGAGCTTGTTTTAAGTCAGTAATTCCTCAACATTGACAAAAAAGTGCTAGTTTCACTGGCAGTTTATTTCATTTATATCAAGACTTTTTCCAATGTTATAAGTGAAATTATTTGCCAATATTAAAGAATTACTGACTTAAAACAATCTCCTATCCTCCTAAAAAGTTACTTGTTGGTTTTTGTCTCAATTCAACTATACTAAGATATTTGCTCTAGAAATACTTGGTAATATTATTTTGTGTTTTTGCAGTGAGGACGGCGATGAGTGACCCAAATGCATCATATTGTGTTTTCCTTAAACGGGTCATTTCAGCATTAACTCTAATGTCTAGACAGAGTTATGTGTGCAGGAAGGCTCCCCCGCCGTTTTATCGCCTATGGGCCTGTTTTAATTTGCTACTGGCCTGACTGTGAGAGTGCGCCTTTTTTCAGCGCGATAGGTAAATGTGACCTTTGTATCCAAATTGCACCCTCTGCCCCCTCGTCGTGTTAAGATGTGAGCGTGGGAGGGACGGATGGTCGGATGAGTCACAGAAACAGTTGAACTGGGAACGTCTGTCCGTTTGCAGACACACTGCAAAAACATCTTAACAAGTACTTATGGTCTAGTTTCCAATGTGAATCTCTTAGTATGCGTGAAATAAGACAAAACTAACTTGCAAGTAAATTTTTTGCAAGAAATAGCTTGTTTTAAGTAAAAAAAAATTCTTAATACTGACTAAAAAGTAAAATAAGACTTTTTCCCCATATTAGTTAAAATGTCTTGTTCTACTGGCTGATTATTTCACTTATAACTAGCACATTTTCCATCAGTATTAAGGAATTATTTACTTAAAACAAGCTCCTATAGAGTGCTGAAAAGTTACTTGTAAGTTAGTTTTGTCGTACTAAGAGATTTTCACTAGAAACTAGACCAAATTACTTGGTAGGTTTTTGTGTTTTTGCAGTGCAGGAGCTTCTGCAGATAAGCATCTGGTTAGCCACGCCTCACTTACTGAGATAAAATCTGCAGGTGTAAATCTTTTACCTGGTTGTAAAAGAATCTGGCAACAACGCCACACAAAATATATTCCAGTTTGTTCCATCCGCTTGTATTCAAAATCTAAGCTGACTAAAAGTTGGCCACTGTATTTTCACAGCACCTGTTTGAAATCCAGTGGTTCTTTTAAAGTGTTCATGACCCTTGAACTTTACCACAATTTTACAACCATAAACTTTAAGGTGTTTTTTGGGGGTGGGGTTATGGTGGACCAACACAAAACTACTGATTATTCTGTAGAGAAATTCAGAGCATGCACGGTTCTTGAGGTTTTTATTAATAAAAGTATTATATTGCAGGTGTATTCATCTCCCCTGAACCAGTACTTCCTTGTTTTGCTCCAACTACATCAGCAAAACTTATAGATTCTCAAATTTAGGTCTAGACTTTTACTAGGCCATTCTAACACATGGATATGCTTTGATCTAATGTATGTCTGACTGTGTGTTTAGTATTCTTGCTCCAGGGTCACACTTGTAATTAGCTCCATCTTTCTATCAACTCTGACAAGCTTTCTTGTTCCTGCTAAAAATATAACTTGCTGCTGGTACAACTCCGTTTACCCACTGAGGGACAAGAAATATTTAATTTAATACATATATGTTATTATTTAAGGCCAGAAAACAACAGAAGTTGCAAAAACAATATTCCTTGTTCCAACATGAATAATTTCCTATTTTGTACATTCTTTGTAAATATATATTAAAAACCTATTGTTACCTTTATATGTGATAATACAACCAGAAATATTATTAGCCAGAGTTTGGCGTATTGTTTTCTAACAAACCCTGCATAAAACTGCCTGAAGTATTCCTGTTTTTCATAAAACATTGTTCACTAATGTTACTTAAATGTCTGAAAGAAAAGCTGGATTTATATTCAGATTAAACTACAAACAGGTGGGATCTTTGAATTAGATGGCCTACATAAAGCTATTTGGGTGTGTTGAATTTTATTTAGGGGTATCAGAGTTAAAAGGGTTGAAGCTTAAAGCAGATTTTTATTTCTAAGTTGGAATTAAAGCTGTGTATCATTCTCCTTTGGCACTGCCGCTTCTTTCTGTTGATCATAAAATCCTAATAAATCATATTAATGTTTGTTGATCTGATGTGATAAAAATTTATTTTATTTCTTAAACCTACAAATATGAAAGAAAAAAAAAATCTGCCCTCACTCAGATCAAAATCTGCATTCAGTTCTGCTTTAATGCAGTTCATAATTTTTTTGAAATGCATTCTCATAACTAAAGAAAATAAATAGTTTCTGGTTGTGGCTTAATAATTTGTGTTTTTAAAGTTAATTTAAAAAGCGAAATGAAAATGAAGTCATCCCAGCCGCCCTGCCTCTCAGTCCCAGCAGATGAAGCAAAATGAGGAAATCACGCATGACGCGAAACAGCTGGCTTATCAGCCGAACAATAACCTGAAACGTCTAAATAATGAAATAATAAGAAAAAAAAACAACTTTCAGTGCATTTTTTTGTTTGTGTTTCCGTCTCCTTCCCTGCTTGTCGGGGTCGCTGTCTTCCACTCCTCCGCTCTCCCGTCCCACTCTCCCAGGTACACGCCCTTTGACTTGTGAAGGGGGGGAAAACTTTTAAGGACAGGGGGGGAAAAACGAGCCCAAATCACGGAAGAGATTCTGCAGTCCTACTAGTTCGGCAAGTCCGCAGGGCTCAAAGCAGCGCAGAAAAAAGGCGGAGGAGAGCACCGAAAGTCACTTTTGGCGCACATTTTACACAGTTTCTTCTCCCGCAGACGGCAAACGGTGAGTTTGGATGTTTTTCTTTTGGTTTATTGTAAGTGTTTCCTGCGTGGGAGCGGCGTTTTGTTTTTTTTTTTCTTTACTTTTTTCTTTTTTTCTCTCTCCTGTTGCCACGTTTCGATAAACTCCCGCAAGAGGCTCCCTGCTCCTGTCTGACTGCGGGACCCGTCCACTGGCTGCTGTCCTGCAGAGTTTTGGGGCTCAAGTTGCGCTTTTATAGAAAGAAAAATCCAAGTGTTTAATTTATATTTGCTACATTTTTTTAATTTCTCATTGAGCTGACACTCATATCAGATTCACTTGAAGATATTTTAATATAGATTTGAACTGAGTGATTAGATGCAAAATCCAGGTGATCTGAACCTAACACACCCCACGGGTGTTCGTGATACAAGGCGCAACTTTTACGTCCTGCCTTTATTAACCAGGAAGCAGAAAGCAACAACTTGTATCAAGTTTTCTCTCTATTATTGTTATTATTATTATTTTAGTTTTTAAACCAATCCGTCTTGTTAATCATGAGTCCTTACGCACACCCACGGGTCTGGATGCGTGGACTTTACTGGGGTGGGAGACAGTGACTCTTCCCGCTGTTTATAGCCGCAGCCCGACTTGTTCCTGTGTTAATATTTCATGCCACACCAGCGGTAGTCTTGTCATTACTCTGCGCACGGACCGGATCACGTTCATCCGTTGTTTTTCTTCTTCTTCTTTTTGAAACGCAACACCAAATCCCCCCTTTGGGTCTCTGCGGCGAAACGCGAAACTCTCGGTTGTAGGACTTTGCGTTTAATTATTTGCGCTGTTGTGTTTTGCTTTGCGTTGAGGAGTGGGTAAATGACATTGAATAAATTGAATTGGATGCTATTTTTTTCCTGAGTGTGGGGAATATGTTTATCTGTACTTGTTCATAGAAAGTACCAGCAGTGTCGGCTGAAGGGTGGATGATGTGTGTGTGGATACGAGCCGTCAGTTAAGGCCCCTGTGTACTCAGGGCTGGAAGGGCGTGTCAGGCACAGGAAGAAGTCCCCTAAAGTCCCAGCTGAGCTCAGGATCACTTTAAGTGTTTGGATTACTTTGACAACTAGGAGTGGTTACGCAGCTCTTATGTATACTCTTGAGCCCTTGGTCATTTTTTCTGTGTCCAATTTGCAAAGTTGGTCTAAGGCATAAGCTTTCTTGGATGCTGTAGAAGCTTGTAGCTGTAAAAGGCAGCTTGGAAACGATGTTTAGTGATATGTTTGACATATTTCATTGATCATATTCTCCCTCTGTCAGCCCTCATACTAAAACTCAGGTAGAGTTTAGTAAGTTTAATAAGCTCCAGAGAGTAGGAGGCACCTTGATGACTGAAAAGACTGAGTTAATCATAACCAATATTTCAATACTTTACAGATATTACAGCTTCAAAGTTTGTTAGTACAGTGCAGCCGTGCCTCAAAGACTAAAAGTTACAGTACCAAAACACAAAATGGTTGTTTCTAATTTATGTTTATGTATATCATATAATTCTGTTTTGTTGTTGTTGTTGTTTTGGTAAATAATATTATAAACCTTAATAAAGCAACAGTATGTAACTTTTTGAAAAAAGTTATGGTTTTTTTACATATTTGTTGAAACTGTCTGCTACCGTATCTGGTATGAAACAGATAATCTGTGAAAAAAAATCCAGTTTCTCCCAGTGCTGAATAGAAACAACCAGCCAAAGCCAGAAGGAAATTCTTAGGGCTGTCAATCACCCCTTCCTGTAGCGCTGCTCACTCCACCCTCTCGCTTCAGCTAGCATAGCCTGTCATGAATGCTAAAGCTAGTTAGCATGGCCACCAATGACGGGAGATAAACAGTAAGGATAAGATGTTTCCACACCTTTAGCACATTTAGCAGCGAGTTCTTGAGATTGATTGACAGCGCTAAGGCCCCCCCCCTCTGGCTCTGATTGGTTGTTTTCCTTCATACGGCAATACCAGCTCGGTAAGGAGGTGGAGGAGATCGATCTTTTCACAGATTATCTGTCTCATAACAAACTGTTACAACATGGTGACAGTTTTAACAAATATGTACAGACATATTTGTTATAAAAGTTACACACTGGACTTTTAAACATTTCTTTTTGCAGTCAGAATTACTTTCTCTGTATTTCATGCACAGACTTGACACTGTTGTTGGTGACCAAGATCCTAAGGTTAATTGGGAACATTGTGATTTTGGCAATTAAAAAGAAATGATCAAACTCACATCAGTCAACTTTTGAAAACATGAACTTAAACCATTTGGTTGCTTAAAAAAGAAGTCCAACAAAGAATCAGAATGTTTATTCTTTCTTTTTTTTTTTTAAATAAAAATTTGGTCGAAATTTCAAGATACACATATAACAAAAAAAACCCTGAAACTGTGTTACTACTTTTGGTTTCAATACCAACAATTTGAATCCAAATAGTTTGTTGTGATTGTGATATTTCACACATTCATATTGACGGACGTAATCTGTTATATGACGTCACTGCAGCTGCAAAGAAACTACCAATAAATGACAAACTTCTATTGAAATTGAGTCCTCCCTTCCAGCTGTACTGCGTCAATATTGAAGCACTTTACTCCAAACTCTACTGCCAGACCAAACGAGTAAACTTGACCTGGCAATTTATTAAAATTAATTAAAAAATTAAAGAGGCAAACACTAGTGTTGGCTCACTAGTGAACCGTGTAATTGACGGTTCACACTGGAGACTCTAAATGGTGGCTGCTGGTTAATGAGCCGGTGGTAAACATAAAAAAAAATACAGAGAAGAGAGAAGTGAAATGTTAGATTGAACAGCTCATAGGTGTTTGTCATTCTATCGCCGTAACGTCACTAACTGGTAATATTTAATGTGCGCTTTGGAAACTGCTTGTCTTTCAGCCTGACATGCACACCAGGAACATAGACGTCAATATGCTGTCCATGCGTGCCGCAAGCTCTGCTGCGTCCTTGTTAAAACAAAGAGTCAACAGTCTCTCCTCACGCTGTTTATTTGCTCTGCAGCATTTGAATACCGAAACTGACTACCGAGCGTGTTTGCCTTCAACGAACATCGTCTCTGTGCTTAGGGGCAAAGCGAGTTCGGAGGTATAGCCTGTAAATTCCTGTCTAAGTGATCTCCGCAGAGAGCAATGAGAGGAATTCCCGCAAACGGGTCGGCCTTACAGGCTAGTTTCAGTCTGTGCAACACGTGAAGGTTATCTGTGCATCGGAGGAAGGCTTGGAGTACGACGAGGGACGAACAGGAAGACGGAGAGGGAGAGAGACAGAAGGGCAGACAAGGACTAGGTAATCCCTCTGGTAATCCAAGCTTACCTGGTAGCTTAGAAAGATCAGATGACCTATCAAAGATCAGAGCCGCCATTGTCCATCACAGCTCGTCTCTCAGTCAGACTCCCTCTCACCTTTTCCACCTCTCTCACGTCACTGTTCGTCCCCAACCGCAGCTCAGGAGTCTGACAACTGAAACGAAAAACTTTGCAGGGATCCTTGGTTTCAGTTTTCTCAGAACATGTACCGTCTGAAAAAATATGACTTAAAACTCAATATTTATCTAGATAAGTGGTTCCTAAACGATTTCAGAAAAGTGTCTTCTTGGTCTTCCAGGTATTTTAACAGATATTTTAAAACAGAAAATTGTACTGCAAGTTTTTGGTCACAAAATAAAAGAGAAAAAAAATTTCTTATCCATTTGTACTGCAGTGTTTGTGTTCAAATTATAACTTAAAGTTGAAAAATTCAAGGCAGACATTGGAAAATGTAAAAAAAGAAAAAAGATAATTGCCTGAAATCGAAATTCTAAGCCTGAGGTTGTTGTTTTTTTTTGTTTGTTTGCTTGTTTGGTTTTCTTAAGTGTATCCTCAAAATACAACATGCATATAAACAGTTTATTTGTCTCATTAAATGTTTCACACACAGCTCAGTTGAAAATGTAGAGAAAAATAAGCTCTTATTGGTATTTGTTAGTCTGGTCACTGGTCAATCCTACTGGTTTTCAAACTTTTAACTGGAAGCTGTTTGTTTTGGTCAATCGCACATCCAGTTTTGATTGGTGGAGCACCACATGAGTTACACCGACACTTATTCCTGGTTTTACCGTTTGTGTTTTAGTTCCTGTTGGAAGTTTTGACAGTTTTAAAAAGTTTGAGATCAAACGCTATACACAAATGGACTGAAAGATGGATAGATATTAATCTAACCTGTTTCCCTAATGAATGTGTCTTCTTGTATCCCAGACAGGGGAGTCATGGAGGGTGCCATCCAGGCCGTGGTGAAAACCTTCCTGAAGTCATCCAAAGGAAAAGAGAGTCTAGGAAAGAAAGAGTTTCAAAACCTCGTCTCATCCCAGCTCGGCAACATCCTTTCGGTCAGAGCAAACTTCTTTGAACAGTTTGTTATGTAACCGATTCATAACAATAGTTTTTGTGAGACTCACCAGTTCTAGGTTGTATTTTGTGAATATTAGTCAAATTGTTGTGTGAAAGTAGTGGATGAGTCTCAGAAAATGTTCCAAAAATAACTAAGGCTATGTTCACACAGGAGGTCTTGAAGCTCGATTCTGTTTGGGGTTTTTTCTTGCGTGGTTGTTCATACTGCTAATTAAACCCGATTGCAATGAGGCTTTTGTGTGAACGGATTACAACCCCAAAGTGGCCTGCATGCGCAGACAAAGACTGTTGACGTCACACAGCATGGAAGGAGCCGTTTATGGATCGATTTTAAAGTTTATTCAGCAATGAACCAACATTATTGTCACAAGATCAACAACAAAAGCAGGATAATAAAAAGAAAGTAAAACCAATGGAACAGCCTTTTGTGGAGCATCGACTGCAACTTCTGTAGGAAAGTTTGTTTATATGTGAAGTGGTGGGATTGTGATGTGATGCGCTTCACAGCCACAAACGTCATTCATAAGTTTATAATGCTAATTTTCAGCCGTTGTTTATGTCCAGATTGACCATGTCTGGCTTTTTCTGGTGCTGAATGACGCATGTTTCACATCAATGACGTAAAAGTTGGATAAAATGCGGCATGACCATTCAGACAAATGCTTTAAAAAGAGCCAGATATGTATCCGAATTAGCACCAAACATGGAAGTGGCACAAATTGGATTTCTAAGAAGGTTAAAAGATCGGAATTGGGTCGTTCAGACTGCTGTGAAAAAGCCAGATAAAAGGCTTGAAAAAGTGGCACAAAAGTGAACTTGGGTTGCATTTACCTACTATGTGAAGGTAGCCTACGTTATGACTGTTAAGCGTTAGTCAAGAGTATTGGCTTTTTTTGCTCACTATTACTGTTGACTGACTTGTGGTTGTGTATGTCCAACTTGTAGGGTGCAGACAGCAAGGACGCAATCAACAATATGAGTCAGGGACTAGACTCTGACGCTGACGGCAAGGTTGGCTTTGAGGAATACATGAAGCTAATAGGCTACCTGGCCTGCTCGCTCAGTGAGCAGCGTGTCCTCAGCAAAGAGGAACCTGCAGAAAACAATGCATCCCAACCAGTGGTGCAAAGCTCCCCTGATGGCGCAGCAGAGCAACCAAAAGAGAACGCAGAGCCAAAGGAGGAACCAAAACCAAAAGAAAACGACGAAACAAAGGCAGAACCGACTGCTGAAGCAAAGGTAGGAGCAAAAGTGAGCGCAAACGCTGAGGTGAAGGTAGAAGCAAAGGCGGAGGGGGAAACCAAGCCAGAGGCAGCTACGGTGGAAGCAGCAGCAGCGTCGGCAGAGGCGGAGGTAAAAGCTACAGAGAAAGAGCCAGAAAAAGCTGAGGAAACACCAAAAGCGGAGGAGCCAACAGAGAAGTCGCCTGCTGCTGCTGAGGAGGACGTAGCAAAGAAGACAGATGAGGCGTCTTCATAGGGGACAATCCACTCCTTCACCAAAATCACTACAGAAATCAACCCTGCAGAGAAGCAACATTAATTCCAAAATAATTTGGAAAGCCACTATTTTTATATGCATTAAAATACAACAGTTTAAACACAACAGAAACACTATTCTATATATATGATTATGTACATGACAATAGCTTTGTACTACTTTTACCACTATGTTTATATGTACAGGATGTGCATCCCACTATATAGCACATTTACCTCATTATGATGGTGTACTATGACAGCATGCAGTTGTCCACTTTAATGTGCATGCAGTATCCGTGTGAAAGCTTCCCTGGAAACTATGATTTTCCTGCACACTTGACTGAAATATCTTAACTTACCACTACAATCAGAAGGCCTTCCATTTACCCATGCATTCTCTATCTGGGAATTTTTCACTTTCTGTCACTTTTCCACTAACAGCAGAGCGAAACGGTTCTTTTGTAAAACTTTGGCAGCAATCACTTTGCCAGGCACCTGTGACTTAAAGGAATAACGGGACATTTTGGGAACTTGCTAACCAAAATTTACTTCAAATTAACTTACCAAATGCTTGATTCTGATCAAATTTAACATTAAAAATAATAATAATGATAATAAAATGAACAGGCACTGGTAAATCTTACTGATTACATTGTGAGCTCTTGTTTTTAATCCATACAAACACAATTTTATGTTAGCTTCTGAAGCTAACAGTAAGGATAGCTGTTTTTCCATGCTAGCTTAGCTTCTTCTATACCCTGATAGTATATTCTTGTTGTTGATTAACTTGAAAATATTTCGGTATTTGCACTTAAATATGCTAAATTGAAAGATACAAACAAGATTTTAAAGTTAGCTTATACATTTCGCAGAAGTAGAAAGACAGATACATAATAGCTACTTTCCACTTCTCACATGGGCTAATGTCACAGTTCATTTTACTTGGAAGGTGAAAGTTTTAATAAAATCACAAATCAACAGGAATATCCATATTTAGTTAATTTCACTTCACCACAAACAAACATACAACTTAAATTTTAATTGTTAGTTTATTAGATTAATATGAATGTTGAGACAGAGCCATTGCTTCAGTCCACTGTTAGCAGGATGTGTTGCAGCATTTGTACTTTAAAGTAGACATTTTGGTGTTTCAATTTAAGCAGGAATTGAAAATTTTCTCTTGATGTTGTAATTTTTGTCTGAAAATTCATGTACTTCTCACTAAACCTGGCTTAAAATCCAGCATATCTGCAATATTATAGTGTGTAGATAATAGCCTGTTTTCTGTTCTGGTGCTTTAAATCCCATTATATGAGTTGTACACAAATTCCACTTATTTTTTTCTACGTTGCAGCTAAGTTGGTTATCTCAATTTTGACTTTAAAGGAAGTAGCACATATAGCTTAGTTTCATTTTTCCCTGAAATTGACGTTTTGTTTTGTTTTTGTCCAATTTGTCCCTGTAAACATGTCCAAATATTCCTTTATTGGATGCAGTTAAGTCTCTTTTTGTATTTTTCTCTAAGCTAGTGATGTGGCTAATTTAACAACACAATAAACAAACTAATTTGCTAAAGTTCTGCATACTTATCTTAATTGTTTTCTAATTGCCAAATTTCTTTTTCTCACTTTTTCTTTTTTCTGTTGCCTTCAGTGTGTTCCCTTAACTCAGACTCAGACATTAACTGGGAACTGGAGCATTGGGTGTGACCTTCGGTTAAATAATTAAGTCACTGAGAGGGAATCTAAACCTAAAGGACCAATAAGGTCAAAAAGGGAGCCCAGAATAGTCCTGTGGGAGTGGGCTGAGGATTAGCAGGCCAGGTTGGAAAAGGTGCTTGTGCAACTTTATCCCCCTGATATGTGTGGAAAGAAAAACGACTGCAACAAACCACTAAGGAGCCTAAAAACTAATTTTATTGGAAATCTTAGATATCTTATGAAGCCACAGTAGGTTAATAGTGACCTGCTTCTTCAAACACTTAGCAATGCTACAGCCTGACCTTTATTTTCTAAACTATGTTGTAGGGTCAAACTCCAGCTGTTTCTTCTTATGTTTTGTCGGTCACACCCTTGTACCTTTTGAACACCCTGTTGGACCTGCAACTGGATCCTGAGGGCATTAGGCACTGGAAAATTACTGGATTAGGGATTTCACCAGTAACACGCCCAAAGACCCAAACAATTGCATGAAAGTAATCCTGGATATGTAGTTGCTCATCATGCCTGCCGGTGGTTGTGCCTCTTTAAATCAAGGAACAACACTGAGTGTATCATATTACCTTTAGTCTTATAAGCCATTTCACAATTATTTCCACTGCTATTCAAGTTTTTCTTTCTTCTTTACATCTAACTTTAAAATTTATTGTTAACTCATCATTTAACCACTGCAGCGATTAGTTGCCAAAGTACCGAATTCTGTTCAATTGTTGCATTTCCGCAGCTTGTTGCTTCTCCACACTCTACTAAAACATTACACATCGTTCCTTATCTGAGCAGGCAGCACTTCATTGAAGTGCCCAGTGAAAATGAGAAAGATAAATAAGCACAGATCATGTGATCATCTTGCCTCACTCAGGCACTCCCATTGTAAATACTCTCATTTACACTAACTAGGTGCAACTTTTACGCTCACAGTGCACATTGCTTCCTGCTGCCTTTAACAAACTTCCTGGACTTTTTGCTGGTTTTATTATAACATCTTTATTGAGATGTCTTCCTTTTTGTAATGCATGTTGGTACTTTTTGGGACTGATCCGTCTCCTGCACCACCTCATATGGGCCTGTGACAGCTCGGTTAAGGTACATAAGGTGGTTTACCAAATTGCACAACCACTGGACTCCAGTCTAATGTGAGCAGACTTAGACTCAACATCTTCTGGGAGATGATTTATAATCAATATTCGTCATTTGACGCCATCATCCTTTTAACTATTTATAATGCCGTTTTATTTTTGTGTCCCATAGCAAAAGTCCACCCAGCTTTTAAATGATTACAGAAACATACTGGAACTGGAGCGCAGCAGGGAGTGTTTGCATTGCCACATAATAAATCTCATTCATTCTCAGATATAGCAGATGAAGATAAAAGTTATTCATCTCCAAACTGGAACAGCAAGTGTATATAAAAATATGAATGTGTCTTTATGGTTTCTGGGGTCAAAATGTTTGGGATAGTGGGATGTTTCCCAGGATGCCGTGCAGGCCTTACTCTGTTTATTTTCTAGGAGTGTGTACGTGTGTGTGTGTGTGTTTTTGGCAGAAGGCATCAGTCCACTGTCATGCCCAGTGATCTTTTCTGCTCTCTTATTTCATATGTAACGCTGTATCGTTTTTTGTTTTGCTTATAATCTTCATACTGGCTAAAATAGAATAAAACTGTGATCGTAACATGTTTTCAATGTGTGGCGTGTTCATTCACACTTCAACTACAAACACTAACATCAATATTTTAGTGAGATTTAATTTAATAGACCAACACAATGTAATGCTTACCCAAGAACTTAAACATAAAAGTTCCCTGGTTTTTAAACTCTAACATAAATATGAAACAAGTGGCGTGAATTTACATTCAGCTCTGTTCTGAAATGCAGTGCAACCAACTGCATTCTGAAGTCATCTAATTAGTAAATAGACTCTGCCTGCATGTTATTTAATCTCATTATGAATCCAGCTGCTTTGTGAAGGTCTCAGCAGTTTGTTTGAGATTATTAGTGAAAAAACAAGAACATGAAGACCAAGAATCACACTAACAAGTCAGACATGACTTTGTGTCGAAGTTTGAAGCAAGGTCAGGTTATAAAACAAGAAACACACCTAAAATTAAAGTCTTGCAAGAAGAAAATGAATAATAGATTCAGCCAAGAGGGCTAAAGGGCCTCCTGGTGGGAGAATCTGTCAACGCAAGAGCTATTAATCTACAAAGTTTACCTTTTATTCCAGAAATGCCACCCAAAAAATTGTTGAATAAAATACAAAATATTTATGTATTTCCATATTTTCCGTGTAGCAAACTAACTGCAAATCAATCTGAATATTTAATTCCCAGGGTAAAACATGGAAATGCTTTTCTTCAGATTCAAATTCAAAACTACTTTACGGATCCCAAAGAGAAAATAAATGTTGTAACTCATATTAATAAAAGAAATCTTCAAAGTTGTTGCAGATGGTGATAGTTGTGGGCAGGAATGATCTTCTTTTATCAAATAATACAAATTTTGTTGAGCTTTCATTACCCAATTGATATACAAATAATCGCAATGCAACACTTTGACCTTTTAAAAAATTAACCAAAGTATGAAAAACTAAAACTTATAATGTAACTAATAAAAAGCAACTAAACCTAAGCAATATTTAACTAGTAATGACTAATGAAAAATAGCTAACACGCTCTTAAAACTAATCAAAAACAACTTAATTAGACAAAAAGTCACAATAAAATTTAACTTTTTGGGATTTAACAAAAAAAATCCAAAACTATTATAACCCTGCAGTGTCCGAATGACCCGTCCAGTTGAGATTTTCTCCACCCAGTTCTGTCTGAATTAGGGGCATCAGAGAAAACGGGGGTGAATAAAAAAACTTGCGCAATACTTTGCAGAATTTTATATGTAAAATATTTTGAAAGACCTTTGTTTCTCGTCTTTCCACTTCACAATTATGCCACAATAGATAACATAAATGGTTGTTCAAGGGATATTCTGCCATCTTTTTTACCTGAGTGGAATGGGAGAAGGGAGGAAGGACACCTTCAGGTCCAAAAGGGGAGATAAAGTTTAGGGGAGCGGGAGGAGGAGGGAGGAGAGGAGCAGGTGATATTTAAGCCACTGGCAGACTCTCTCCCCATCCATCTCTGCTTTGACTCTGTCCCTTGCTGCTCTTTAAAGACAAAGGAGGCCCTCCATCAGCACTCAGGTAAGACTGACACAGAGACATGCTGCTTTTCTTGACTTTCTCCTCTGCAGCTGATAAAAGGGTTTCTTGCAACCTATTCAGTGCAGCTGAAGTAGATAACCGAACAGGTCCAGATGGGGTTTGAGGGAGAACAGACAAAAGGAGAATGACAGTAAACTGATAGATAAAACAAGTTATACCAGTTTACACCTCAATATGTCCTCCAAAACATTTCCACGGCATATTACCAACCTGGTTGCATCCCTCAGATTAAACTTCTTCATCATTAAGTGTATGTTCATTATCCGAAGGTCCGGTGTTGTGTTACAGATAGGATCTGCATCTATTGTATCGTGTCAGCCAGTGAGACGGCTGACCATCTAGATTTTCCAGATAGCCAGCCTTGTGTTGAACCTTCAGCAGCTTAATCAGACCTAATCATCTGTAACTGACAGCAGCTTAATGCAAGAAATAATTATAAGAAAATCCTCATTTCTAAACATATAACAGTTTGAATATTTTGAAAAAAATCTACTGATTTTCTCTTATTTCTTTAGCTTTTTGTGGTCATGTATTTATCACAAAATATGTATTTTATAGATTATATGTTTGTATGTACCCCACAAGAGAAATATTTCCTTTACTCAAGGTAAGAAGAATAAAGTTAAAGTCTGGATACTTCATACTTCACAAAAACTTGGCTAAAGAACTATTGTGCATTTCTCGTAGGTCCCTTTTAGCTACTGCGCAAAAAACATGTTCTGCCAACATAATATTTCAATAAAAAATTATCAAAACTCCCAAACCAAGGCTGCAGTAAAATAAGGCAGCCATTTTGTTCTTGCAGCCTATAGAGAGAACTACTCTTTCTGTACATATAGGCCTTTAAATAGCTATTTTCTGCATTTCTATGGAAGATGTGTAAAACAGAAGAGACATACTCGACAAAATGAACGTTAAAAGTGACATATTTGTTGGCATCAGGCTGAAATTATGATTACATACAAGTATGTTTGTGCAACTGTTAAATTGGTTATATGATGTAAATATTTGCAACTAACTTGCATCAGAAATGATGCAGCTGACAGTAGATAAAATTCCGCACAAAAATGTCAAGATCTTAATTGTCTCTTTTGGTAACTTTATTACGTTACTCACAAATGCTTGAAAAACATTCGTATAAATAATGAGATGTTTGAAGTTTCACGGTTGAAATTATTCACAAATATTTTTAGAGCTTAATTATAGCTTTTGGTATCATTATTACCTATTTCTTAATAATATTATGAGACATAAATACTTGAGAAGTATGTATCAAAACATTCTGCACAAGGATGCAAAGAGTTTAGTTGCCATGTAGAGCAAATTTATGCATATTTTTTAGGTCACCTTAATGATTGCATCTATGGGAATGGCTTGGTAGACTCTGCACAGGCACCTCGGGTTACTCGCCCCCTTAGTTTCTCTATGTAAGTGTTAGGTATCACATCGGAGACGTGTTTTACTACAGCGTTACATGCATTACCAGAGCAACTTACAAGAGAGATAGCCAGACGAATGGCATGCATCAGTTGCTTGGATTTAAAAGTCCCAGCTTTACATTATTGACAGTGACTTATCTGTGTCTGTGTGTGCACAGTCTCCCCACGAGTCCAGCACAAGACGCTCCAAGATGCCGGACACAATGTGTGTAAGATTGTTCAGCAAAAGTAAAGCTTCTCGGAAGCTTTATTCCAAAATGTGACCACACACTCCTCCTATCCATCAGTCTACCTGTCCCTCCGTCATTTCATCTTTGAGGTTGCTTCACCTCTGATTGCCATGTGGCCACACATGTAAGCAGAGGCCGGAGCGGGCATTTAATCCAAGAGTTTAATGATTTCTACTTCACCCCCCACCTTCCAGTATGTCCAAGGAGCCCAGTTCCAACCTGGAGAGTGCCATGCAGATGCTCATAAAAACCTTCCACAAATATTCGGGGAAGGAGGGCGATAAGTACACCCTGAGCAGGGGCGAGCTGAAGGAGCTGCTAACGGAGGAACTGGGGAGTTACCTAGGGGTAAGTGTGGAGTGTCTCACAGAATAAATATGTGGTTGTGACGAAAAAAAGTGCATTTGCAAACATGTGTGACACAAGTAGAGGTATGCACGTTTATACTTTCATGTGCAAGTTTTGCCAAGCCTGTGCAGCTTCGTAATCCTGCACACACACATATAAAAAAAGAAAAAGTTTATGTTATTAACTCTGTCTGTCTCTAACAGAGCTCCAAAGATAACGAAGCCGTGGAGAAGGTGATGAACGACCTGGACTCCAACAACGACGGCGAGGTGGACTTCACAGAGTTCATCATCCTGATGGGCGCCCTCACAGTGGCCTGCAACGACTTCTTCCTGGATTCAAAACCGGAAGACAAGGGGGCGGAGAAGAAAGATTGAAACTGTGCAAGAGAGGCCGGAGTAAAAACAGGAGGAGGAGGAGGAGGACAACGACGAAGGAAAAGAGAAAGAGGGGGAAAGGACTGTAAAACTGATGGCTTTTTTTTTTTTTCACTTTTCGTCTTATGCAATTTCTAAACACTACAAACCCATATGAGAGGAGATGTCTGGCGCTCAGTTTATGGGGTTCACAGAACATGAGGAATTCAGTGAGAGGGCTGTTTTCCCCCGTACAAATGTTATTCATACCACAACTAATCCGGATCAAGTTCCTCTCACCGCAGCGAGAGACTTAATGTACACATCAGGGTTTATTTCATCACGTTTCAGCTCAGACTCATCCGAGTTTTACAGTAGGGGAGGTTATGAGAAGGCACCAGACTGGAGATGTGTGTTTGATCCTTTCTTGCACAATGGAGTATCTGTGAACATATATATGAATATATAAAGTTTCAGATCATTATATCATTGTATGTACTCAGAGTTGAAAGATAGGTGATGTTGCACCTATTTTTTAATCTTTTATGGAAATAACCAGTGCTTCAAAATATTAAACATTGCATTTAACCAACATGGATGACGTGGTGTCTGATTTTTCCAAAAATGCTGATTCTTTAAATGTATCATTATTTTCTCTGGTTTTAGAAAAGGTAAATCAACAGCAAAAAAATTATTTTGATAAAGGAATGGTTAGTAACTTTTATTTTCCGCAATACAAAATTGATTTGCAACAGCTGCACCCTTCACACCACACATGCATTATGTCATGAAAAACACAGGTTGTAAAATTGAACGGTTTATCTTCAGATTTATTCCCGCCTTTTCCTCGGCGTTTACCCTGTTGCCTAGCAACCATAAAGCTCAGTTGTAGACGCAAGGATGCAGCTCCTAAATTTGGACCTTTCGGTCTTTACTGTGGAAACTTTATATATATATTTGTTAAATTGAGAGTAGTCTAATCATAATGCAACAGAGGTTCCTCACCATATGCCTGTTGTAGAAGTCAACTAGATGGATGTAAGTACTCTTCAAAATCTTACCAGACACTTCAACCAGACAGAAATAATAAACAAAGCAATACTTTCAGATGAAGCATTAAAAACTAATAATAAAAAACGTTGTTGGAGCTGTTTGTTGTAACAGCAAGCTATTATCAAGAACTCCTCTCCAAATACGGAGCAGAACCAGTAGAAGCGTTCAGCTAATAAGAAAAATATCCACTGACTTTCAAAATCAACTGGTTAAGAAGCTTATCAGATAAATTATGGGACTGGATAGTATTAAAAGCTTAAGAAAAGTGAAGAAATAAGAGCTGAGCTGGACCATTAAGATGATGATACTGGGAATTCAATAAAGTATAGTCGTACCACCTCTGCTCTAAAGCACCACTGCTTCTTTTTTTAAATAAGATTAGAGAAGTAATATTTAGTGATCAAGAGGTCTTGGTCATTTCTTCCTAAGTCCTTCTAATGTTCTTGTTCCTGACCATGGCTGTGGGTTGAAAGGCTGTCCACAGCAGATTAATGGCTTGGAATAAAAGTCCTTAAAGGTCAAATGTCATTCTCTTTTAGAGACAGAAAACTCTGAATCACAATAATCTGCTTTATTGCTTTCAAAGCAGATATTTTATTCCATAAACCCCTTTCTGACACCAGCAGAGCCTTTACTGCAACACATCTGTAAAACTGAAAGCCATCAACGTGGATGGAAAACGATTTGCTGCCAAGGAACGCAGAGCATGACAAAGACCTTTTTTATGGGAATAAGTATCCAGATTTCTCCTCAACCACCAAAAAACAACTCTTTCTGGTAACACTTATTGCTCCAGAATTATCACTCAGTTCAAACCCTAAAGCTGAGGGAACGATTACACAACACAGAGCAAACCACAGCTATGTCAAATATCACTAGTGGAGTCAGTATTGTGACTGTTATGGTGGCCGTGGGTGTTATTTGTGAGCATAAAGTTTTTGAGGGAAAAACAATTGTTTTCTTTTATGTCCTTTCCCAGAAAGTAGCTGTAGGGGAAAGATCACTTCTTTTAATTTAATCTAAGTCACTCTCTCCAGACTTTGCTCCAACATGTTTACATATAAAAATGGCCTCAACAAAATGTTTATTCTTCCCATCTAAGCCAAAAAAATAAACAGATCATGTATCCTTACTTTGTCTTTCCTTCAAGCTTTACATGTATTATCTTGAAGAAATTTATTTAGACCAAACAAAATGTCATTTAATTAATTGTATCTAAAAGTTGTCTCCTCTGTAACATTTCTAATGTTAGATTACTGTAACCCTAATTACTGATGATGCATAAAGTGAGACTTTCAGCTGCTTCTGACCCACCTTTTGGACAAATGGGGGTGATGATGTTTATATCTTTACATCAGAGAAAGACGCTGGAATCGCAGCCAATTAGGAAACAACATAAGAAAGTAACTGAACTTTTCTTGAAGACGTTTCACCTCTCATGCAAAAGTTTTCTTTAACACGAACTGAAGAAGCTTTCCACGCATTATTGTGGTCACTTACATGCAGATTCGGCAAGTCCCAGCAAGCTTTTAAATATCTAGACAGGGTGCTAGTCTGGTAGGTCTCCCAGCTAGAGCTTATAAATAACAATTTCCTAGAAGGAAAGTTCATAAAAGTCTTTATTCTTTTATTTTGTTAGCACTATTTTCATCTTGTATGGTATGTGAGCCTTGTACTTGTTTCTTTTCACATATTACTCAAATTATTAAGGAAAATAAATATACCAACTATAAGCTGTAAAGCTTTAACATAGCTTAAACAGAAAAGTTGTTACTATGATAGTTTATGCAGTTTATTGAACATAAAATAAACCCAGCAAACACTTGATGCAGGACCCGAGGAGTCTATTGTAAAGCAAGTTTTCGGCTAATTGTTTTGGAAATCATTTTTTGATGCTAAAATTCTATTTTATGTCTTTCAAACGACATTTTTCTCTGAAAATGGCTCAAAGCAAAATACAAGGAAACTAAAGATTGCTTAAGACTTTTGTTTAGTGCTGCACGAGAATATTTATTTTCCCTTTCCCTTGAGAAAACACTCCACAAGAAGATGTGATGCAACACAGAGACTTAAACAGCACCCCAACATTTGAGAAACACAGGTTGTGCTTGGAAAAGCTATGCCTCATACTTGTGCATTAAAGCGTCTGGAATGAGTTGTGGCACCTGGATATGAGATCGAGCAGTTAGGATGTCAGCAGTGAGTGTGTGTCGGTGTGTGAGCATGCTCTTCACTCTGTGCGCGTGTGTCTTTTTGTTGGGGATTCCCACAGAGTAAACTGCTTCAGCTCACACATCCCATCCTGCCAACAATATCCTGCGAGTCTTGTTCTGCTAGATCTAAGCTGACCCAGATGTTTGACTTGAATCTGCATAGAAAACTCCTTTAGGAGCTGAGAGAAAAGAGAAAACAGAAAGAGGGCGTGATATGTGAGAGGATGTGTGTGCATGCCTGTGTCAGTATGGTGTGAGTAAAGGACAGCAAAGACTGGGAGCGGATCCAGATTGTGAAGTGCATTACTGAAGTGCAGAGCTTGGAAAGCGGGGGGATAAAATCACGGAGGAATGCTGGAGTTGCTGTTACAGTAAGCAGCTCTTTCTGTCCCTCATGCATGCACATCAGTAGATTAGCACGTCCTCCTTCACCACGTTGGCTTTTATTGCTCAGACTGAAACTAAGACAAAGGGCCAAATGTAAAACAGCTGGAACACAGATCCTATCAGCCGGAGGGATTTCTTCATATCTGGGTGTACACTGTTAATCTTAAACAACTTTTTTTTGCCTTCAGCAACATTGAGAAACTGACTCCAGGTCAGCCAGTTGTCCTCTGGGCGGGGCTTACCCGACCCGCTCTCATTCCTCGGCCATCTGCGTTCTCCAAAGGTGTCCTCTGATAGATTTGTTTGAATGTTTTTATTGTGCGCAGCCCGCTGACAGGTTCCCGATCCGAAGCAGTGTCCAGAAATGTTAACCCTGCTGTGACCCTTAAGAGAACCGAGCTGCATGCTATAATTATTTACAGCCTTTGTAATAATCTGCTGTCACCTTCAAAAGGATCAACAGATTGTTTCCAAACTGAGCAAAAAAGTTCAGACAACATGCAGTGTTTTAATGCCAGCTGTCTCCCAACTGCAGACGAATCATCCTAAAGTCATAACTCCATATGTCCCTTATGCCAAAAACAATCAGTCTGCTCAGCATCTGCAGCACATGTGGCAGATATGTGCAGGATACGTGAGAAGTTAAAATACCGCATTGAAAACCAACATGAAATAAACATGTACAGTAGAAAAATATTTCCTCCCTTACAGATTTATTACATTTTTGCATTTAAAATGCTTCAGATTGTAAAATAAATGTTAATATTGCACCAAGATAACACAAAAGCAGTTTTTAATCATCATTTAATTTGTTAATGTAAAAAGTAATTACTCACTAAACCCAATAACTTTTTTTACAGGAATTTTAAACCACCTTTTTTTCTTTTTTTCATTACAGCACCACAGTTTAAGGTTTTTGCCAGTGATTCTTGGTTAGATTTAAGTCTGAACTTTGACTAGGCCACTGAAAAGCCATTCAGAAGTGTTTTGCTAGTGTGCTTGAGATTATTATTCACTGATTTGCTTGAGTCTCAGAATTTGAACTGATGGCTGGAAATTAGTTCGATACAAGCAAAATTCATGGTTCCTTTCATTTTGGCAAGTCCTCCATGTCCTGAAGCAGCAACGTAGCCGAGACTATAGTGCTGCCATCACTGCATTTGACTATCAATATAATACTCTATTCTGATGCATATAATCTGACGCACCGCTTCTAAAAAGTTTCACTGTTGAATATTTTTACAATAAGCTTGGAGGTAATCAAGACGTTTTTGGGCAGATTTTTGATACTTTCAAGTTCTGCCGATGTAAAAAAGATGATGTGTAGTGGAGGTCAACTGGGTCGTATTCACAGAGTCCTGCTGGGTCAAAGCCAGGTAACCTTTAGAGAGAAAACTTTTTCCAGACCAATATTTGTCAATAAGTTTGATTCTCATCTGTTCTATAATTTCTTCATATTGGTGCATGGTGTGTTACGATTTGGACATTTTCCTCCTACTCATTGTTAGATAGGTGCTATTTAACTGATTTGTTTGATTCTCAGGGTGGATGGCAATTATCTTTTCACATAAGGCCAAGTTAGTTTAAGTACATTTTAAACTAACTAAAAAACAATTGTTGTAAAATAGCTGCACTGTACCACCTTTAACTATTGCAACATTTTTGCAAGCAAATATTAATGAAAATTAAAATGAGGTTTCTAAATGTCTATTTAGTCCCTTCAGGGATTCTGCAAGATTTCTTTTAGTTAAACAAAAAAAAATCTTAATTCTGGCACAAAATGCAACTATTTTACTTCAAGCAAATGTGCTTTTTTTAATGTACTCACTTATTGTTTATTTAATCTTGCAAAAAATATATTCTGTACATACATATTTCCTAGATAAATTTTTTTTTTCCTTTTTTTCACATATTTATGTTTGAAGCTGAACTGAAGTCAAATTCCTTGTTTTGGTGCACAAACTTGGCAAATAATGCTGGTTCTAATTTATCACTGAGATGTTATCACAAAGCATAAAACGTTAAGACTTCATGTTTCCAATCTTGTCAGCTCTTAGCTGACTGGTTGTAAAACAAGTTGAAACAGAAACCTCCTACAAGTTATGCTGACTCCCACAAGCTCTTCATCCTCTCATCTGCAAACAATGACTTAAGATCACCGTGCAAACAGTGACTGAAAACACGGCCGACCTCACCTGCCGAGGTCAAACCGCACGGCGAGCGCGTCAGCCAGGCTGCGATCGGGCATGGCAGGTGCTGCCGCTTGCATGCATGAAGAAAAGAAGATGAGCTAACAGAGAGCCGGGCTGTGTCACTGGCACCAAGCCTGACGCGTCTGATAAGGCCGACAGGAACACTTCGGTTACCAAGAGGGCAGGTCAAGTGAAACCAAGATGTCAAGGCACAACGTCCATCAGGAGCAGTCGGGCGGCGATCGTGTCAAGCTGTCATGCAAGCCGAAGAGGGGGCAGCGGCTGGACAGAGGGGTAGGATGACTTATACATGGGAACAAAGTGGAGTTATTCATTCAAGTATACAGCAGAACAGGCTGTAGCTCCATATCATCTGATGATTAAACCCGTTCCAGGTGTAGCTGGCTCTGTCTTTGGAGAACTTGAGAAGGGCGGCTTTGCTCGTGTTCATGAAATTAATCTCGATAGAAGTCCTCAGGGACTCTGAGGCTGCCAGAGATGAGTCAGAAGACAAAGTACTGATGTTTTTGTTTCAGGAAGAGCTTAAACTCCACCTCATTTAACTAAAGCTTTATAGAAAAATAATAAAGTTTAATAGAATACTGTTTTTTTTATTTTCTTTTTATGTTTTGTGAATGCTGCAGCAGAAAAACATCTTCAGCAGCTTCCTGCTTCTGAAACGCATGCAAGCTGCAATGCTGAAACACACCATCCTGTGCTGCACCGCTAATATTTGTGGGTAGAAGTCGCACCTTGATCAAATACTTGAAGAGGACATGAACTTCTGGCATTGTTGTGGTTGGATATTCGACCGCTCCTCTTGGCTGCGCTGGTGGCGTTCCGTTAATCTTGTTGGTTTCCTGCAGCTGACCCAAATTTTAACTCAAGGCCGGGACTTTGGCAGGAGCAGATCTACTGGTGAATTCACTCCATGACTAATTTAAATCTGTTTAGCCTCAATGAGCATCAAAAAGTGTCCCAGTTTGCAATACTAAGGTGATAGTGAAGCTATGTTGAAAAACTTGGTGACAGTTCAGTGAAATGTTGAAAATCCCAAACTGCTGCGATAACTTGAAAACATGGATCTTCTGTTTCATTGTGAACCTTGTTTGATTTATTAGTTGCTTGTTTTGATCTTTAAAGTTCTAGAAAACTTTCCTTTGTTTTACCTTCACGCACCCAATGAAGACATCAGAACTTTGTTTAGATTACTTTTTGCATGATTACTGGTTTGGTTTCCCTCTCCAAAAGTCGCCATACATTTAAACCAAGGCATATTAAAACCTGCATTCAAAAGGCAAATGTCCTGCAGAAGAGCTTTGTGGCACACTTAGTTACATTGGTAACATTTTATCTGAAGGGGTGTGCATAAGACTGACATGACAGTGTCATAAAGAGGACATAACAACAACCATGAACAGGAAGGACTCTTTATGAAGTGTCATTTGGTAAATAATGACACTTTAAATGCAAAGTTGCATTAGATCCATTAAAAGTGACAATATTGCATTATTTGGTCAACAATGACCCTTTTTAATGCCAAGTTCTATTAAAACTGGTATAAAAAGTCGATTAAAAGTGTCAACTTTGCATTTAAAGTGTCATTATTTACCGAATGACACTTCATGACAGCAGTAATAAACATTCATAAAAACTCCTTCATGTTCATAACAGATGTTATGTCATGTTTATGACCGTGTCATGTCGGTCACTTTAATAAAGTGTTACTGTTTCATTTCTTACAATGTTTTTTTCCCACTAATTAAATCCTGTGTTAAACTCAAGGTCTGTCGGCCAAAACCGGTTTTTCTCTCAGAATGACAGGAATAGAACTTCAAGATATCAGTCGAATGAATTCAGTTTTTTTTGTATTGGGTCAAGTTACATCAATGTTAAATGTAATGAAATATTAAGAAGTACAAATCAAATCCAGAGAATGCTATAATGTTTTAATGGTTTGTTAATAGGAAGTTTTACTGTTGCATTCTGTCATAACCAGCCCTTTGTAATGATTCATGATCTTGATGTCACCCAAAATGAAAATCAGCTTGACACCTTGCATTAAAACCATGTTTGTAATACTAAAATTGTACAGTCAATTCATTTTACATTTTTAATGCTTTCTGTTTTGAAAAAGTTCAGGAAGAAGCAAGCGTCTTGCGGGTCACCAGACACCGGTCCACGGACCCAGAGGTGTCGCAGCGTTCGTGAGATGACTGAAAACCATCTGAGGTTTTAAGGTAATAAGAGCGAACGCGTTGGATCGGTTCCCTGCGTGGGGTAAAGCACAAACTCCTGGCATCAAACATACATAAGAAGCAGCCGTGTCCTCCTCTGCGAGTCAGACAGTCACCTGCCTCAGGTGACACAGAACCGGCGAGGACGGTAAAGGAGATCCGTAAGAAAAGAAGGGAAGACGAGAGGGATGGTGTCCAATGGTTTTTTTTACCCTCTTCACCTTAAGCATCCTTGACATTAGTGTAATGATAAGACTCTTACTCCTTTTAGTGCTGCTTTTACTTTAATCCATACTATCTGGAGTACAACGAGGTAAACTGTTTGTGCTCTGCATAATCCTCAAGTTTAAACCGAATCCTCATCCAGGACTTCACCTCTTGACCTCGTCAATCTTTGGAACAACAGCTAAAAGTCAACATGCGGATTGAGAACAAAAAAAACCCTCCCTCATTCTACCGTTGTTGCTTAAGATCCTGCTCCTTTACAGCACATAAAGCACAACAGACTCACGTTTTCCATTTTCCATTGCTTGTTTTATTTGGATTCAGCACATTCAGGACCACTTAATCTGGCTTCCATTTAAATTACATCAAAACACATTGACTTAAAACAATAACACTTTGAAGTGGCACGTAAATGGTTAACGTTCAAGTATTTGACACCGTGATGTCGGCCTGAAACTCGGCTGCAGGCTGAATTCTGGTCTCCAGCTTGCTGCTAATATAAAAAGTAAGGCTTGGTATGTTTGAGCTGATAGGTAATAAAATCTATAGACTTTCAGGGAACATTCAAACATCCCCAGTCAGTGACTTTAAGTTGCAGAACTGTCTTACCTGGAGGGAGAACTGCCTCTCTTTTAGGCATCAGTGGTGATTTTTTTTTTTCAAAGCATAATTTCCAAAGGTTTTAAAAACTCTGTGAAGAATCAAACAGATCAGCTGACGTGAGCAAAGACAGAATATTTGAAGAAAGAATTTACCTGAAAACATGCAATAAAGAACAAAGAACAACAAAAATTTAAATAGACTCACTTTAAAAATAATCATATTCCTTGTGTGATGTCACTATGTGAGTGGGCCACTTTTAAGGTTGTTTTTGCAAGGGAATATTTTATTTTCATCAAAGAATCTTTTACAATAAAATTAACCATAACATGCTATTGTATATATGACAAACTATATCTAAAGACGGTGTGACTAATTTTATTTAAAAAAAGAAAAAGAAATCTGACGCTAAGCTTTGAAAAGGTAAAATCTTCTTCCAAGATGTTTTAATTTTCAAACTTTTAAGTTTCTATTTATGTTGTATTCAATAAGCATTTTCCCATAACCTTTTCTCCTGGCAGCCTCCCTTCTTGCACCGACAACACAAAAAAAGTTAAGCTCCATCTGGCATCTGTTAAATGGGAGACTAATGTTAAAAATTGGTCTTGATCAGTCAGAGCAGATCATATACAACTTAAAGATTTGTTTGTATATATGTGCTTTTTATTTCATTTTAAAAGGTTAGAGCAACACTGTGTATAAACATGTAAGTACAGAGCATCTACATCTACTTTGTTGCTTCTCAAATAAAATGTTTTTTTTTCAACTTTGTTCTCCGGTTTATTCCACATAAACTGGAATGGTGCCACAATAATAACAATAATAATTCAAAGCCATGCCAATCCCTTTAAAATAAGCCTCAACTGATTAAAATATTTTATATTTTCTAAGTTAAAATTCCAAGGAATTGCTGCAGACACAGAGATGTATTTCTATTTTCTTTATATTTCTGCAAAAATAAGAAATACTCCAGAACATGTCATTCCAATTTGAAAAGCTGCTGTCTATAAGGTCAGATTGTCTAAATGTTTAAAAAACAAGAATAGCAACAAACAAGGCTCTATGAGGGATCAGATTTATCTTGGCACCAGACACAAACAAGCTCAAATGCAGCAAAGAGTTGTACCTTAACATCGCCAGGTCTGCAGGAAAACCATTAGAACTGCATGCCAGAAAAAACAAAACTTCCCTACTGTCACAAATGTAAACATTCACATGGACCATAACTTAAGCTGTATGTCAGATGAAGCTGAGGTTCTATGATGCTGCGGGCCGGTTTCTCCTCCAAAGATCCTGAAACCTTTGTTATAATTCAAATTCTCATTGGCTCTCAGCACAACAACTTTGTGCTTTGGTCAGATTAGACTAAGACTGAGCGTTCCTGCAATAAATACGACATGTGGGCGATGTGGTTTCTGGTTTCTCATTCAAGTAAATTGAAATATTTTTGCTAGAGTACACTGCATTATGCAGTCTTTTAAATACCAGAACATTTTTAATAGAAATCTGGTGGTCTGAGTTAGTATTTTGAAGTTGTGTCACCACTGGAGCTTTCCGTAACAAAAGGAACCAAAACAAACGCCCAAATTAACACGGAAACGGTTCACCAGACACAAAATCAGCCGTCAGGACGCAGATCTAAATCCAAAACAACTCTTTTCTCCAAACTTAGAGCAAAGTCAGAAGAATCTGGAGGGAAAGCAAAGAGGAATGGTCAAAGGTCTCTCTGTATGCTCCAACAACTTTGACACAAATCTGCATCAAGGGTGCCAGTAAATAGAGCACAACATATTAAAAGTCTCAACCCATCCCCCAAGCGCTGATCACCCATCTCTTAGCTCTCTACCTCCCCTACAGGTTGGGAATCACTGTAACGCTTCCTGAAATGAATAAACATGTTAACCCTGATCCTCGGTTCTTTGTCAGTAAAAAGTACAATTACTGCTGAGCTGGAGCTCTGTCTCGCACATTGTTTTGGGGTGAATCACACAGTCTTTAAAGTCAGTGGAAACTGCTCCCTCATTCACAGTAAAACGGAAGAAAAAAAATCCTCATGGGACAGCCGATGCCGAAACCAAATGCATAAATTCTAATTTTATGTAACCGCTCTGAGAATATCTGTTTCCATATCTTTAGATGTGTTTTAAAGCATGGAGCAGGTCTTTGTCTTGGTAAAGGTGCAGTTCAACTTCCTTGTCCACTAGAGGGCAGGAGAGATAAACTCAAATGTTTCCAATATCTGGAAATTTAACTTAGCGACAATAAAACAGCAGCAGCAGTTTTACTTAGAGGCACAGCTGATAACACATTCTGAAATCAGGTCACATTTAAATCAGAAAAGAAAAGTGACTTGTCATTTCTACTGGGCTTGTTCACATGCAAAATAGCAGCCTGGATGTTTTGCATCAGCTGCACATCAAAGTAAAATAAGTGAATAAATGCCAGGCAGCTGAACACACTTTAAACATCAAATCAACAAAAAAATAACACATTTGAGAGGGTTGTAGTTGTACAGACAAAAGCAACATGATTATTTCCTTTAATCTCTGCTTCAAATGCGTACGAGGTTTTAAGGTCAGAGTCAGTGGATACGAGGTACGGGGTGGAGCAGCGTCATGTGCTCTGCCCCGGTGAAAGGCAGGCGGCTGGTGCAGTAATGGTGCACCACCTCCGGGATGCTGGGGAACACGCAGCTGCTCTGGTCCAGGGTGAAGCCGTTCTCTTTGGTCTGGGCCACGATGATGTGAACGCAACCCTGACTCGTCCTGGACACAGACGAGATTTACGAAGACTAACATCTACTCACCATTTCATCAAAACCTTCAGCTTCTGATTAGCGAAGGAAATGCAATGGAGATGTGACGAACGTAAAATAAAAAGGAACGAAGACAAAATTGAATTAATAACAAATATGTTTCGCAAGGGGTCCCTCTTCATTTATTGATGGTTTATTTATTTCTTCCCTCCTTAGTGCATTTATTTAGTTTTTAACTTACATAAAATGTATAAATAATAACAGACATTATTAATAGTTATTAATGTCTAATAATTCTTACACAATAATTAGAGCTATTAAAATAAATATTAGTAGTAGTATAATAATACTTATAGCTCTTATATTATTATTACACAATTATTATTAATAATAATAATGTTATTACATAATATTATTATTACATAATAAAATAATAGCTGTTTTATTATTATGTAATAATATTATAATAATTACATAATATTATTATATAATTATACCTAATGTATTTGTTTTGCAAGGTTTCCCCCTTCAGTTATTTCGTTCATTATTTTTAATTTACTTACATATAGCTACATTTATTTAGGTTTTATCTTAAACAAAAGCATTATATTATATTATATTATATTATATTATATTATATTATATTATATTATATTATATTATA
>CAEGAG010306943.1:0-12406 GCA_903067065.1 Brachyrhaphis terrabensis
CTAGGCACAGCCAAGATACTGCGCAGAACCCTCAAGCTCCCAGGCCTCTGGTAGAGGACCCGAGCTAAGAGGAAGAAAAACCACCCGCGGTGGGTGAGAAGGGAATTTTTATATATATATATATATATATATATATATATATATATATATGCTCTGTACCAGTGCTTTTTTGTGGACCTCCAAAGCCCCTTTTGTGGTACATGTTAATTTTTTTTGTTGTCACTGAGTGGTTTTGTGTGTTTTTTTAGCCGGACTACTTTGAAGTAATTGCAGTGAGTATTATCTTGAGCAGAATTTGAAGACAGTCAGAACATGGTCACCAAAAGACAGGTTTTATTATTGAAAAGTAGCCAGACGTTTCAAAGTCTTCAGTAAACCAATCATGAGTTTGACGACTATTTACTTTAACTACATGGTGCCTAATCAATGTATGCTGATTGAGTTGTGTTCCCAATCCCTGTTTTTAATGGTTAATTAAAAACCCACATAAAAAATTAAATTTAAGTTTTCAAAAAATGATTACCTGAGTAAATACAAAAAAAACAGTTTTCCTAAATTCTTAATTTTATTTAATAAGGGCAACCAAATCAACCTGGAGATATGTGAAAGGTACAGCTCTCTTTACAAATGACTTCACAGCTTTTTTGTGTGTGATCAATTATACATAAAATCACTTGGAAATAATAATAACAAAAAAACATGCTTCTCTGTCAAATACCATCCCATCCATGCATGACAGGAAGTCACTCACTTCAGTCAGCAAAAATCTGGGTCACACAAGCTACTTTTGTTTCAAAAAAGTGCTAAACTGTTTTTTTTTTGTTTTTTTTTTCAAACTCAAAATGTCTGGAAATATCCAAACATAATCAAATGCAAAAGTTCTCTCCACAAAGCCAAACCTCAGTGGATTTCTTAAATTACAGTGTTCACACTGCAAAAACACAAAATCTAACCAAGTATTTTTGGTCTAGTTTCTGATGCAAATATCAATATACCTAAAATTGACATACAAGCACATTTTAAGCAAGATATAGGAGATTCTCTTAAGTCAGTAATTCCTTAATTTTGCTGAAAACTGATTCCACTGGCAGATTACTTCAACTTATAACAGGAAAAATATGTTATTATAAGTAAAATACGTAATATGCAGGTGGAACAAGTACTTTTTATCGATATTAAGGAATTATTGCCAAGCTCCTATATCTTGCTGAAAAGTTACTTGTAAACTAGTTTTGTCTTATTTCAAGTGGACTAGATCAAACATACTTGGCAAGATTTTGTGTTTTTGCAGTGTACTCCCAAGGAACAGCAGTTCTCATGTTTGGTCCTGCATTATAAAGCAAGTTAAATTCCATGCATGGAGGTGCAGCAGTTCTGTACCTGTACACATACGGTCCTCTCTGCTCCACCATGGGCTTTTCTCCTTTCAGGATCTCCTGAGGGTTGAGGACATGAAAAAAGTAGACGGACATGAAGAAAGGCACAGGGAGGTCCTTCCACATGGTGTAGGAGAGATCATTCCTTGGATCAATGATGGTGTTCTTATATGACAAAAAAGAGAGAGGGAGAAAGTGTCATTATGGATAGAAAATATATTTTAACACAATCACTCCAAATAATTTAAAATGTAACTTTTTTGATTAATCACACACAAAAAAAACAAACTTTTCCTTTAATGCAAGTTTTGATTATTATTATTACAGTAAATAAAACCAAAATATTTTGGTTAATTATGTATTTATAGTGTCTCTTAAAGCATCTACCACATTCAAACAGTTGACCTAAGATGAAGAGGCCGTTGTTATAGTTTATTAAAACTATAAAACAAGCCAAATGTCATATTTACTGCTTTGGTAATGTTATCTGCTCTCTTTTCTTCAAATATTTTATCAAATGTTCAGATTGCCTGAAGGTTGGAGGTTGAACTGCAACACATTTTCTTCTGAATAACGTAAACAGATTAAATGTGATATGATATACTCAACAACATGTAGATACATACATACATACATGTCCACATGTATGTGGACATGTATGTTTAGTTTAGTTACAAGTTTAGTTACTTTAAGTTAACCTGTTGTTTTTTGTTTGTTTGTTTGTTTGTTTTAAACTGACTGTACTTGCTTTGGATTTTAACTATGAAAGCAATTTTGCACCTTAAATCTTCATGTTTTGTCTGCGTTTCAAATGTCTTCGGACCTCTGTAGAAAATGTTTCTTTTTCAGTGATTAATAAGATTTGAAAGAAAGACCATGAAACTTCTTCCTCCTCAGACCTCCTCCAAATTAGCAATTATTCTTGCATGTACTTAGCATCTAAGGTAAATTATGGTATTTCTAATCCTTATCTGACTTCAAGTGTTTATTTATTTTAAAATAATTGTTCTCCCATAAAAAGTTTCCTTGTATTCTGATGTCCAAAACTCTAGGCATTTTGTCCAATAAACTATGCATGCTTTGGCTGACAAGCATGCATAATCACTCACATATGTTTGAATAAATACCCATATATATACTCATGTATAACCATAATTATTTTATTATCCATTTGCTAAGTGTTCCAATTATGTTTTGTTATTAGAAATAAGTCAGAAAAATGTATATTTCCAAGTCCATTTATTTTCTACATTAATAAATGATGGTGGAAAGTGTCCAACATTGGCCAGTCATCTTTAGAAACATCTTTTTTTTTCACTTGCAGTCCCACTCACACTACTTGTTGCTACCTTTTTGTTACAACAGTTTTGCAACAGTGTTGTTGCTTGTAGACAAATTTCAAATAGTTCACCTTCTTTGAATTATGTTTTAACTAGAAACATGGCCAGACCATAATTTAAAGCATTTACATTTGTACAAATTTAACAAAAATATACTAATGTATTTATGATATCTTTAATTGAAATTTGCTGAAGCAGTCTTGAAAGTGAACTTTGTGAATAAACTCAAACTAAAGCTGCTGCATGTGGCCTCACAAAGCTCAGTTTTGTAACTGAGATCTAAGGAGATCTTGACAGATGGCCTGATGATCTAAAACAGATCACATTTTCTCTCCTTACGAAATATTTTTTTTTCTTGTTTTGCTTGGTTTTATAACATTTTCATACACAGTCAGTGTTATTAACAACTCAATAACTTAATTAAAGCTCACATTAAAAAGTTATTAGCGTTAAATAAAAAACCCTCGATAGTTTTCACCCTGAACAAGCTTCATATTTCTGCTTTACTTTATTTCTTCTTCTAAGTTGATAAAAGTCCTGCGCGCGCCTGTTATCATGTAGAGGTGGCACGCGCGCTCTTCTGAAGTCCTTTGAGACTCAAACTTTGACTGCAAGTCCATCTGCAAATAAAAATACCGGCTGTAAATATGCTAAACGTCAATGCAAGAACGCTCCTTACCTTTACTACTTGGTCATCGATGACTATCGGCCCCATAAAAACGAGAACGATGCCGAAAAACGCAGTCAGGACCCCTACTACCATGAATCCGATTGAGACTTTGGATTTACTAACAGCCATCCTGACACTGACAGGTTGACAGGACACCGGCAGTGTTCACGGCAAATAAGTAGCTTTCCTTGTCTGCAAGCTGTTTAGCTGTGCCACGACACGAAGTTAGCTGCCTGTAAACGACCTTACGGTGTTTCAACATGAGACGAGCAGCTTCGTTTCTGGTAAAAACCTGACGTTTCACCGGCTCGCTCATTCACCTTTCTGATTAACGACTCAGACCTCAGACCACGTCCCAGTATTTATGGTCTAATGGTCACGTCTCTACATCAGCAGCCGAGGATTCTGGGAAGCGTAGTTCCTGCCAGTAGAGCTGTGGATGTTTGTTTAATGCAAGGCGCAACATTTTCAGTATTAAAATTTCAGTAAAACTCACTTTGTTCTTTATATAATATATTTGAACTATTTTTTTTTTGGAGTGCACGCGCACACACAAGTTTGAATTTACCTAAGATAAATTAGATTGAATAAGACTTGCAAGATCTGTCACAATAGCAACATTTTTCTGGAAGACACATTGTTGTCAGTAATTATTGCAATAAACAATTATATTGTCGTTAAGAGACCATTTTCAAGTAATATACTGATAATGGCATAATGATGCAAGTTCGCCCTCTCAAAGTCCACAGTACACACAAGCGAAACTAATACAATGAATCCCTCTGTAAACAAAAGTGCCCTTAAAAAATATTAATCTTTTTGTTTGAAGTAATGAAGAGATTTGGATTCTGTGACAAATTTATTCAATGTATAAAAACTATGTATTCCTCGCCAAAAGCAAGAATTTAAATTAATGGAAGCCTTTCGAATCAAATAACATTACAATGAGGATGTTGGCAGGGCTGTCCATTAAGCCCATTACTCTTTAATCTTTTTATCGAACCACTGGCTCAGGTTATTAGAGAGGAGTCTGGGATGGAGGGGGTGACAATAGGGAATGTGGAAAACAAGATGTATTTATATGTGGATGATGTTTTAGTAGTAATTAAAACCCCTGAATCTGGTATTCCATCTCTTATGAACATCCTGGAAACATATGGCAAACTCTCAGTATATAAACTCAACATACAAAAAATTTTGTTCCGTCAAAACAGTTAATAAATAGTTACCAATTTAATTGGCATCAATTACAAATAGAGTATTTGGATATTATATTAACAAAAAATTTGGCTCAATTATATGAAATTAATTACAAACGAATAAATAAGAAAATATATGAGGACCTGGACAGGTGGAGCCTGCTTCCCCTTGACCTTGGCAGCAGAATCCGAACAATAAAGATTAATGTTCTTCCAAGACTATTGTACTTATTTGCAGCACTTCCAGTAGAGTTTCCAGAGTTAATTCGATTAACGCTGGAAATGAAAACTTTTCATTCTGCTATGTACTTCGGAATACTTCCTGAGGGACTCAGTAATGGGGACACCTACCTGCTGAAGATATTTATGATTTCAAGCAAGAAAGCGATTACTAAATGTTGGCTTCAACCCAGAACCCCTACTCTGAAGCTTCTTGTGAATATTATAAAACTGATATACAATATGAAAATGTTGACTTTTACAATACAGCTCAAGAAGGAGAAAGGAGAGAAACTTTGGGGAAAATGGGATCATTTTATTGCTAAAGGTGTATAACAGTTAATTTTTGTGACTCTACGACAGACACCTGGGAGTTTTTCTCTGTGTTTATTTATTTATTTTGAGACTCCATACAGTGAAATGTCTGTAAAATTGTAATGTTCATCAGTATGAATGCCTGCCACCTGCCCAAGCCCTCATGTTTGATTGCATGTACTTGTATGTTTAAAAACGAATAAAAATGATATATATATATATCATCAAGCTCATCTTAATTTATCATGTGATTCATTGCTTATTATTGCAACAGACTTAACTGTGACCACACAATGTTTGCAGGCCATTAACAAACTTCTAGCATAACGCTGGTTTATGTTTGACTCTGTGCAACAAAAGTGGCTTCAAAAAAAAGATATGGGAATGTGAATTTGAGTAGTCTATAAACTAAAGCTTAAGATTAAAATGTTGATGCTAAAGCAGCAACATAATAATGTTGATCCTAAGTCACAGCCATAGAAAGCCATAGATACAACTGTGCAATCCATAATGGTTCATAATTACATTAGTGCAAATAAAGTTTCACATCACCACCAAAAATAATATTTTGCAACACTGGTATTAAATGGGAATAAAAATATATATATATTTTTTTGTGCTGAAGTTATATTGTGTGTTTTGATTTATTTTCTGTCCATTGCAAATGTTTTGTTTATGTGACAGCAGAATTCGTAGAGATCTACTGAGTTGTGATGGAGGTAAAAGCACTCACTTGTTTGTCTGTTAGTAAAATAAAAAAAATATGAAACACTCTCTGCCAAAGTCAGTATCTGTGGAGCTCAAAGCATTTATATTCTTTGATGACTGAAAGATGGGTCTGGATTAGAAAGCAGCTCATTTATTCTCGCAAACAGAAGTGTTTTAGGTATCCAGCTTAGTTTTACTTTTAAAAACTTTATTAGAATTTATTACTCTGCTTAGTGTCTTGCTTCAAATTATTTAAAACGTAGTTTTGCTTTTCGTTTACCTCTTGTAGGACATTAATCCTTAATTCTTTCCACTTTTTCCTGCAGCCCCCAAACTATCAATAAGAACTCGTCAAAAGCAAAACTAAACTTAAACTTTTTTTTATCACAGTTCCATTAAAAGGACAGCGTTATTAGTTGGTAGAAAAGGGATTTTTTTAGTTGCATTCTTCTAAATTGCTTCATAGCTTTATATCTACTGCTTTTGCTTTAATTAAAATAGTTAACTGAAAATTTTTGATAACAGTTAATGGTAGCAAAACTGATAGCAGATATCTGTTGTAAATTATAAGACAACATTCTTAAAAGTTCAGTTTTTAGGTAAATTTGTGAAGTCAAACATTTGTGAAGACAGTGCATAAATATTAGCTGAGGTTTTACTGAGAATTTAATATAAAAAACAGCAATAAACAGATTAGTCAGTATGGAACATAGCTTACCTTCACTACTTGGTTCTTCATAACTGTTGGCCCAATAATTGCTGAAATTATTCCAAACATCAGAGTCAGAGCGCCTGCAGCTATAAATCCAATGGCTACTTTAGATTTATCAATGGCCATTGTTTTGGCCTCAATAATCAGCAGTGTGTGTGAAAATAAGAAGTGTGGCAAGTCTCTCTGGAAGAAAAAATTGCGAGTGCTTTGTCTTAAGTCCCAAACATGAACAACAGTGAAGTCGAAGGAAACTGCTATTGGGCTGTTGAGCTCGTTTTATACTCAGCGGACCCTCCGCGGCCCCCGCCCCACATCCTCAGCCACATCCTCACCCCATCTTCATTCCAAAATCCATGCAATTTCATCCAAGTCACATTTTAGTCAGATGACTGCTGTAGCTGTCAATGTCTATTTTAGGCAACTTTGTTTGGAAGATTTACCTAGCAGTGATAGAGTTGATGCCGCTGTGCGTCTGTTTGTTTGTCAGATGAACTTTGAGACACAAGTTAGTCGGTGGAATAGACCCAAGGAGACAGGAGACAAACAAGTTTAGAAAAGTAAATCAGTCAAACACAAGAGCAGATAAAATAGACTGCAAATACTCAGTCATAGCACAGCAGTGGGGATTTCTGTAAAGCTGCTTTTAATCCTATGTATCTATTCCTGTTTGTTGCAATTAAAAAGGTAAAGTAGGCGTTAGCATGCATTTTCCACCCAGGAGTTCTGCTGGAATACTACTCAGGAACTTTTATTCCACTATCAATGCAAAACAACAGGCAGGAATTTACCACACTCAGCAATCTTTAACTGGACTTTTTCCAGCCTGTCAGTGGGATTTATCATTTTCAAAAACACTAGAGCTCAACGCCCCGAACTCTGCCAAAATATTCCGTAAAACGCCCCCTACCTGTGATCGCAAACATGGGAGTGGATCACTTGTGAGAGGACATTTCTACCATTTCTGCATGACAAACTATCGACAGGAAATAGACTTCTGAGTAATATATCAATTCCCGGTTGTCCTTGCAAAGTCGACTAGTTTTACATGCACTGGGAGAACCTGCAAGCTTCATGCAACAACTGCAATACCATGTAGTCCCTCATATTTTATATTGAATTGGGTGGATGCAAAGTGACAGTTTAGGGCAAAGTGATAGATAAGCAGTAAACTGTTAATACACTCGATCAACATAATAATTTCATATGGGTTTGTACATCTTTATTTTATCGTCTGGACTCTGGACATCTTCCTTGGTTTAACTGGTAGATTAAGATAAGGTTGCAATATCAACAGGCTAAGCAGACAGGATAAGTGTGATTATAATTTATTTTAAAGTGAATAATTGCTTAGGATTAGGTTGACTAAAGTCCCTGCCTTTGGGCTCTTCGGAACTATGCACTCATAAAACAATAATGTTTCTAATTTGAACAGTGCTGCAGCTAAAAAGCAAGCGCATGACAACAAATGCACAATTTTTCTAAAACAATTTTGATTCTCCTGCGAATCCCAACAGCGAAGTTCAATGTTCTTTGAAAGAGGATGCGTCATTTCATGTTGTAGCGCCACCGCTTTGAGACAATCAGCATTTAACCACATATAATCCACAAACATCACGGCTCCAGTCAAACTGAAGATCACTTGAAAAACTGCAGAAGAAATGACGTCTGAGTTGCACTTTGTGGGTTACAGCCACAAAAATGTCAATAAGTCCAGAAGACCGATTGGAAGATCAAAGACATTTATTGATGGAGTTGATAGTATCACGTAGAAGTTTTTGCCCCCAGCCATCACCCATTTGAGTAGATTTACATGATATTTAAAGTTTGTCTGTTCTCATTTCAGCTCACTTTCTGCCCATTAGATGAGGGTTCTTCCAGTCCCCTACAGGCTGACGTTCTGCTGCTGCTTTGTCCTGGTGCTATCACAGTTCATTGACTTGTTACAAACTGCTATCTACTATCAGTTCAGGCTACTCTACAAATATATAAAACATTTACTTGCTTATGTTGGAATCATAATCATAGCAGATTGTAATTTGTCTTGTTGCTGAGGTAAGCTGAACATCAACACTTAGGTTGGTATAGAGCAGATCAGCCTGTTTTTATTTAAATGTAAACCTGGCTTAACCCTCTGATGCATGATATATTGACTATACAGTCTTCCATGAGTGGGTCTTTTTGGATCCGTGTATTTGCTATTTCTTAAAATGTGTAAAAGGTGAATTAAAAATTTTAATTGCATGATATCAATAACATCTTTGTTGAGGAACACCTGGAATATGAAGTGATGAAAATCTTTCATTACAAAGATATTGCAAAAAGATGACCTCATTGGGTCCAAAAGGACCCACTTATGCATCAGAGGGCTAAACAATGTTTGAAGAGATAATAAAGTTTATAACAGGTTTTGTGAAAAATGTAAGACTGTTTTTTCTTCTCAGTAGTTATGAGTTAATATAAATAGATTGTTTTTTATTTGTTTTCTTCAGAAAAATTAAAAGATATTTGAAAGCATGCATTTTTGAAAGCTGTGAATGAATTGTTCTTTTTGTTTTTAGGTGGAAAATTGTAAAAATAAATAAATAAATAAATTTCCTGATTTGAATAAAATAATGTCCATAGAACTTTGTGTCACTAACATAATTTATAATAAAAGAATGACAATTTTAAAGTAAAATAAATCAGAGTAGAAATTGAACATTTACATTATTAAAAATGTAAAATTTTATATTACGTAAACTTGATTAACTTGAGTAATGTAAAAACTTAAGTTGGGGCAACTTTTAGAAGTTTCTGTTAACTAATCATTTTTAATTTAATATAATTGCTAAAAACACTTAAGTCAACTTAACTGACACTGTAGCAATAGCTTTTATTATGTATTTTTGAAGTTGACTCTATAACTGAGTTGAAGCAACAAGGCATCTAAACTGACTCAAATTGAGTGAGAAAATTTTATTCAGACCAACTGTTTACAATCATCCATTACTTACAGCTCAAAATAACTTCAGTCCAAGCATAAAATGAACGTTATTAGTTATTTCAGGTCCTGAGCCTAATAGAGTGCCAATATGTTGGTGCTGAATTCAGACAGGGAACATTATCAAACCAAAGCTGTTTTCTTCTGTTCATTCTTATCCTCGCTCCAAACATTTAGCTGAAGACAATTTTTTTGTAATGTATTTGTGCAGCATGTCCAAATGGAATGTAAAATGTTCAAAGCTTGGGTCGCCTGCTGATTCTCAGAAACAACTACGATTGAACTTCAATCTGTTTTCAAGGAAGAGCGCCATCTTCCTGTTTTGTTCAGTTTCTCAGATGGCAGATCCATCATTCAATGGTTCTGGAACTACGTCAGAGGAAGTTAACCACACCGCCTTTAACTTTGATAGCGTAGTTGCAAATTGCTGTTCACTTATATGATACCACTCTTGAGCACTTCCTTTTACATACAATGTTCAGCTGTTCCAGTAGGCTTTAATGGATGTGTTTTTATCACATCTCACTGTAAAAGCCTGCACTCTGCAAAGAACATCCGAAATATGAGGGCATAATGACCAAAACATATACAGTAAATCCAGAGAGAGGTACACTACAATACTCATGCCATTCGGACAAGCCATAGAACAGTGAAGACGGTCATAATCTAATAGGGAAAACATGCCCCGATACTGGCATTGTTGGGAAGTGGGGTTCCGTCCAACAAGGATGAAAGAGCATGAAGTTAACCAGTCCAGGGGCGTTAGCAACATTAAAGGAGCATCTGGAACTTCTGCCCACACTAGCCTGGTCATTGAATCCTTACGTAATTCCACTTCATTATGATCTCCCTTCACTGCTTCATCTGGGCTTTGTCCAACTGAACTCGATTCCTCCAGTAGAATTTCAACCGGACCAATTGGCGAACAGAAAGCAAAGTGGTGAACGATGTGCAGTTTTAAAATTCTGTATGCAGTTTTAGCAATGTTGCCGAAGGAAGTGAGAAAAACTTTCAAACCAGGCAAATTTTTCACCGAAATTTGAAAGGATGTGTGTACTAGCCAGTACTGCACTCGTGAAGTGTTGATTGGTTGCTGCTATGTTATGACGCGCTAGGTGGCTAAAGTTGTACCTGTTGTGGTTTGCAAAAGTAAGCCCCAAAGGTCTTCTTGAATTGTAGATTCACAGTTTATTCAACTAAGGTGAAAGCAAGACCTTAGATCTGTACGGCATCAGCTAAATATTTGTACTTTATGTAAAATCATTACATCTGTGCATGTGACGCCTCTTTAGGCAATGGTTTTGTGTTGCAGAAGAAAGACTTGTGGTTCGCCTGATTTCATGCAATTCCAAGTTTGGTTTGTTACACTATTCAAAGACAAGAGCTTGGTAATCATATTTCCTGTGAAATATTTTTTATAAAGAGGAAACATGACAGACTCTTTAGCCCCAGGAAATGAAATATTTTTTTTAAAGAACTGGAACTATTTGACATTCACTGCCATAATTTCTTTAGTTATGGTTTCCATGGATCTGAATGAAGAGACTCTCTCCTTTTTATTGTTCACATGATCGAATAACATACTTTTTTAAAATAAAAAGAAGAAGAAGGGCATAATCTCTCAGAACAGGCAACCACCACAGCTGCTCATCTGACTGCTCTGTGAAATCTGTCCTCAAATGAATTCAGCTGTCAAAAGCAGTAATTGTATTCATGAGTGTTCAAAAATGGAACTTGAGACATTTCCCTCACAACCTTTCCTTCCTAACTGCTGATATTTCATTTGGAGAAATAAGGAAGTTTCCAAAAATAATAAGAAAAAAAATCTCCAAAGGTTTCCTCCAAAACATGAATTACTGCTGGTAAATCTCTGATTAAGTTCACTGTAAAGTGTAACATTGTATTTAATTGAAAAAACATGAAAAGGTGTGCTAATACTTTATCACTCTTTTCAGTCTAAGGAACTTTTGAGCAGTGGTGTAAAGTAACGAAGTACAAATACTTCGTCACTGTACTTAAGTACAATTTTCGTGTATCTGTACTTTACTTAAGTAGATTTAATAATGGATACTTTCGACTTTTACTCCACTACATTTTACAGTAAGTATCTGTACTTTCTACTTCACTACATTTCTACAAAACCGTCGCGTTACTCGTTACGTCCAAGTCGCATTGCGGTTTTTTTTTCCGTTAAAATGTGAAGTTCAAGGACTTAACGTGGCGCTGTAAAACCCAATCATCATCCAATGATGCGGCGCTCCAAGACATGCGCAGTGGTTTCCTCTGAGCGAGAGAAGATGTCTGTCTAATTACTGTCTGTCAGTAATAGAATTCCGCTATATAATTCATAATATTTGGCGACATTTAAACTCAGCAGCGCTTCGTCCAACTTTTAGCGTCACTTGGAAAGGAAGCTTAAAGAAAGGTAAGCTCTGTGAACGTGATGTTAGCAAAGCTAGCTGTACAGAGTCACATATGTTGCCTCTGCGATAAAAAAAAAAAATTGTCACTCATGCCCTGAATTGTTTGTGGAGGTGTTGACTGAGGTGTCGCATATATGGGACAACGCTGTGATCAAACTCTGCTACATAGTGATGTGACATTAACGAACGATCCAATTCTTCTGGACTAAGTCCTATAGGACTGAACAATTGTTCTTGTGATGCTCTGCGTACACTGCAGCAGCTTTTATTATTTAATTTAATTTAAAAAATTATAGAGATTTATGTAATTGGCAAATAAATAAAACAAGAACGTAAGAACGCAGAGCATGCTCTTTTGTTAGGTGGTCTTGACTATGACACTGCTATGTGGCTCCTTGGTTGCATGTCTTCCCCCACCCACCTTCTTTTCATCCCCTTTCAGTTGGATTTTTTTCAAAAATAAA
>CAEGAG010306946.1:0-12284 GCA_903067065.1 Brachyrhaphis terrabensis
GTTCCACACAGATCTGTGCTGGGTCCAGTTTTCTTCAGTATGAATGATAACAATCTACCTTTACATATGTCAGTCTATGTCGATGACGCTGTTATTTTTGAGAAAACCACATAAGTTGCGAGAGCAGGTGTTACGGTTTAGATATCATGTTATTCTAAATGTTATTCTCTAAAATCAACTGTGCAGACTGATTTTTTTTTTTTCAGTGGAAGAATGACTTTCATTTGTCTCACCATATAAATATTTAGTTTTGTGTTTAAATTCAAAAGTTAAATTCAATATTCACATAAATAAGGTCTGCTCCAAGTATTTATTAATTAAATTCATTAATTTGACATGTTGGTCTAATACAAACCCTACAATTATTAAACTTTAAATGGTATGTTTTAGATTTATAGAGCTTGTTTTTATAGTTTCCATCACTGCAATAATTTAAGGAAATGAACCTTGTTTGATAATATTTTTAAAAGTACAGAAATTACTCTCAGTTGCTGTATGGTGCGGCTTCTGCTCCTCTGCTTTACATTTCATGTCAGCTGTAAATAAAACTACAAAAACAGCAGGGTCAATCTTGATAAAAAAATGTAAAGCGATGTGTTTTTGACAATCAGAGCGGTCTGCATTAGAGTCATCTGTTTTAACTCTATTAACCATGCCTTCATTATATTTATATCATTGTCTTAGACGACAAGCTGGATGCCTATTAACATCACACATGTAAGGTGGGTACATTTACACGCAACTTTTTTTTGCTTATTTATTAATGTAAGAAGTTCATTTTTCAAACTTGAAACAGATTTTGACAGCCATGCCCTTCATATAACATGTTGTGGTCTGAGAAATCCCAGATTCTAGCCTTTCCTCACTGTTTCCAAATCACCCTCCCTTCATCCTTCTCTCCTGCTCACACCCCTCCCTCCCTCCAAGGCAGGCAGGCGGTGGTGGTAACCAAGCCTCTGGCAGTGTGTTCCTATCCTGCAGGAGCCCTCAGGTTCCAACCTGTCAATATCCCAGGCAGCATCTTGGCTCTGCTGTGGCTCAGTTAACCTCCTCGCCCACTGCAACCGCACGAAGGGCTCCTGTCCCTCCGCCAGTCCAAAGAAAAGCACGTCACCCCTAAGCCATCGTCTCCTCCAAAAAAAAATTTGCTCCAAACCACACACAGTGCAAATTACATCTGCAAAGGGCAGCATTCTGGCAGGAGCAGCGAGCAATATGGCAGCTGACAGCAGCTTTCTGCTCGGATGTTTTGGATGACGGTCGCACTGGAAGCTTATGATGGCGAAGAGGGAAGAGATAAAGCCCTAAGGAGAGAAAAGCGCAGTAACTAAATGGCATAGATTACTCCGTCTCATAATTATTAATTTCAGAGTGAGAAAGTGCCACTTAATTTACCAAAGAAAGGTATTAAAACTTATTTAAGGACGAGTTGAGGACAGACTCAAGATGGTGGTATTGGAGAGTGTTTTTAATTGTTACATGTATATAAACCCAGTCCCAAGTGTGGTAGCAAACATGTGGCAGCATGTCACCAATCCCATTTGAAACACACACACACACACACACACCCCTTCTCCTCCGTGCCTGACTGCGAGGCACCCCGGCTGTCTGCCCGGATCTCAGGTTACGGCCCGACCAGACTTTGTGGAAGCTTCTCTCCCACACCCTCTCTCCCCCTCCGCAGGCTCCGGAGGACGTATCGGGTTGCCAGTTCAGCGCCGGCCAGGCTTGGCGCTGGCGGCAGCTTGTGATCTTGGGTGCCGGTGTGTGTTTTTATCTCCCACTCTTTGTATCGGCACAGACTGCTAATGTCTCTGCAGGTGTGTAGGTGTGATTACCAATACAGTCCCTTGAACACATAAACCTCAGCTTCAAACCTCAAATTAATATACCGTGTTTCAGGGAATTTTGAACCCAAACAAGCAAACATGTAGTGCTACTTAGGTGTGTGTAGCAGTGAATATAAGTTTTCTTTTAGGTTTATTTGTCTAAACAAAGAATACTTTATCCATATCTGAACAGCTCGCTGTAGCCCGCTTGTTAGAAGCAGCTGCAGGGAAGCAAGACCCACAGGTCAACATGCAGCAGATCTTCTATAGGAGAGGACCTTGTGATGGTTCTACTGCTAGCTCGCTTGCTTCATAGCCCGGCATGGAACGGCACTCATGAATTATGCATAGAGACATCTGCCACCTCTGAATTATAGATCTGTAGAGGGCCCAGCATATGGGAACAGCCCAGCAAGTGCTAATGGCTAACTCCCAGAGACAAAATATGGGTTAGAGACGCATGAATGATAGTTAGGTCATGAAACCTTCCAGTCATTTGGGTGTGAGGTGGAATGTAAATGTGATTATTAACGTGTCTGTTTTTGTTTGTGGCTGTGCTTGTTCATACTAAGGCCTTAGAGCAGAGAGAGGTTGTACTTTTTGACAAGAAACAGGCAATCTTAAGACTTTCACTTTGCTCCCAGACGTGGGGCGGTATGAGATGCCTATGGACGAAAATGTTGAGTAGAAATGTTGACAAAAAAAAAAAAGTCTGGTATGATTTACAACAGCAAACAGCTTTTATCTACAACATCAAGAATTACCCTGACTGATGCTTAGTGGTAGTTCTGGCATGAATGTTGCCCTGGGCAAGAACCTGTACCCTGCAATGACCCCACCCCAATCAATCATGCAAATAAGACAAAAACTCATTCAGGGAGAAACTGTGTGATAACAAAAGACGGCCTCCTACTAATGCCTAATGCTCAGGGTGGCATGTTTATCAGAAACCGCCACTGCTAATGCATTTAGCATGTTGCTTCAGTCAAAATACCAATGAGTTGATTTTGATACGTAGATTTAAGTAAAAATATTGAATAAAGACCTCCTCTGTTTTGTAGTTTTTAAGTGCTTATGGGTAAAAATTGTTTGTGCTTTAGAGAGATTATTACAAGAATAGCAAGTTGATATCTCCTGGTTAACAGCTTGACAGAGTGCAGTCTCAAAACAGCTACCTGTTTATTTTATCCAATCAAATAAACATGTAGCTGTTTATTTGCTACCTGTTTTGCTACTACTATTACTACTTTTGCAGTAGCAGGACAGTGCTACTGCAAAAGCACTGCAGTAACTATACAGAGCCCGCAATTAAAACCATCTTATAATTGTGTTTTCTGTTACACTATTCATCCATTGTAGTCATTGACTTCTTTAGCTTACATGTGAAGTTTAATGGAAACAGAATCAGGACAATGTGAGACAGATGTGCAAAAAATTTGCTAATTAAAAACTGATCAAGTGTTTCTGTGGGTTCCATCACAGAGTGTCAGGGTTTGAATGTGCAACGTTTGCTTCCTAGTTGTCGTTTTTAATAACTTCTGGATATCAAAACAACAACCATGTGCTACAAAAAGAGGTTTTTAAAAATGTCCATGTTAAAAAGTGCTTTTAAATATGAAGAGGGTTGAGAAAAATATGTGGGACAGTGTGGAAGGGAATTTAACAAGACTGATTCATGAGGATCCCTTAGTTTCCACTGCCTATTTTTCATGATCATAGATTCTTTGAAACAGATACATTTGCTTTTTTTTGTAGATTGAGGGTAGCATCTTAGTACTCTTTCAACCAGCTGACTAGCAGTGTGCAGCAATAGATACATCTCCATACGGACAGGAAAGCTTTGCTTTACCAGGAATGATGTGATGGAAATGTGAGGTTTATATTTACAGCCTTCACTCTCTTTGTATACCGTAGCACCAGGAAATGACACGTGTGTGTATACCACACATGACAGAGGTATGAACATCTATGACTAACGAAACTTTCAAGCACAGGCAAGCTACTAAGCAATGTCAGTAGAGTGAAGTGTCGTGCTACAGTACATCAGCTTTTTAAAGCCAATTTCAGCCAAAGCGGTGGATAAAAATGAACAAAAACAGAAACCATAAATCTAACAAGTGATGACTGGTATCTCTGAGCCTTTTATGTAGGTTTCCTCCGACTGAAGCGCAGCCTGCCTGAATATTCTATAAACTGATCGCAGGCCCCGCTCTTTAAAGGAGCACAGCGAGGATGGGGGCTGGGGGGCCTGTATTTTCTTCCGGCCCAGTCAAGCAGGAGGCCTGGTCTACCCGGGACCACTTCGATCGCTGCTTTTTTTCCTCTCTCTCCAGGATTATCCTCTTATCAGCACTGCAAAAGCCAGGCTGCGAAGCGCCAGTAATTAGCCTATCTTTAATTAACGAGCACTCTGCTTCAAAACCACCCACGGCCGGCGTAGGCTCCCACTTGGAAGGCAGTCGGCGCAGCGCAAGGATGAGCAGACTTAATCTTGTTTTTGTCTGGGTGAGGGAGAGTGAACGCGTAGAAAAGGGCAAAGTTCATCTTCAAGTAGTTGGGGAGCCGCGCTGAGCAGAACATCCCTCATGCATGCTCGCTTGCAAACAACAAGGGAATCCTGCCACCCACAACTGTTCCACTTCACTGTACGTATGTGTTCGGGCGTTCATTTGAGGCTGTTTGCTGGTGTGTGTGGATGAATTGCTGTACATAAATCATACTGCCTCCTCACTCTCATTAACAAACCTAAATTTACAGGTTTATTTAAGCCTCCTTCAGATCTGCTGCGGAAACTCAGGTGGGAGGATATGAGGGACAGAAGTCACTTTAATGAGCTTCACTCAAGTTTACAAGATTCACAACTTTGCTTGTGAATACTTTTCAGAATTTGGAATAAAAGAAAGGAGTAAATGTTAATGCAAACCTCAGAACTTTTGGTGGTCAGGTGACTGTAATGGCTATAGATCACAGAGAACGGTGGGAATGACGAGACAGAGCTGGATAAAACCTGGACAGGGAAAGCAGACGATGCCTGAGATCGCCCTGGTCCCGGGACTGTAGAGCAGGAGAGGCGACGGCGACCCTAGCATGCATACATTAGTGGTGCTTAGGCTCACTAATTGCTTCTCACTTAGACAAATCTCCTGCAAATCACGGCTGCGCCGCCAGCACTGGCCGGGCCCCCCGGGAAGCAGAGACGGCAGGCAGGCGGACAGAGCGAGAGACAGGAGGGGGGAGGAAGAGGAGGAGGAAAGGCAAGTGGAGCGTGTGTACCAGAGGCGCTTTGGAGCAGTATGGAGGAGGAAGGAGGTGAGGTGGGGGCGGAGGGAGGGAGGATGTTCCCATGAGAATGGACAGAAACGAAAAGAGAGTGAGAGAGAAAAGCAGCACTTCAAGTGTGGCTCTCTTTCTGCTCATCCATAGTCCGGACTGAGAATGCCCCCCTCCCAACCTCTCACACCCCCTTCACTCACAAGCCCCACCGCTGCTCTGTTCCTCCATCCACCCCCCACCGTCTCTTCTACAAGCTCTCAGATCTCTGCTCTGCCCCCTCGCCGGCCCCTCCTCGCTCTCTCCATCGCTCCATGGAAAAGTGAAGGAAAGATGAAACTCTACAAAGAGGGGGGGGGGAATCAATAACACAGATGGATAGCTGGATAACAGGGTCCGGCATGCTTCGGCAGTGAGGCAATCCAGAGGGTGCCCACACAACTTCCACACAGGCGCAGAGAGATGGGCAAAAACAAGACGCCGGGAAGAAGGTGGTGATTAGCCTCAGGAAGTAAGCATCGCCCGCAACACACAAGCACACACTTGTTCATGTCTTGCATGCACTACAACATATGGGATGCACCCATACACGAAAAAATAATGCACAAGGCCAAACATGCAAAACTAAACAACCGCAACAAAAACACCTGGAACTTTCAACCGGGCCTTAATTTTTAACTGGGTGAGATGCAGCAAAACAGTGAGATGTATGATGTAACCTGAGGTAGGAGAACACACTCCACCTTAACAATAGAATAACTCTAAAGATCAATATTATTTTCTGATATTAGGTGGCTGAAGACAACAATTTTTTGTTAGTGTAGTTTTTTAGGAACCCCCTCAGGAGAACTGTGTACAACAGGGGTCCTCAAATCCAGGTGTCCTGCAACTTTAAGATGTGTCTCTGCTTGAGCACACCTGAGTCTAATAGTGAGGTCATTAGCAGGACTCTGGATAACTTGACTGAGGATTCAGACATGTTGGACCAGGGAAACATGTAAAACTTGCAGGACACCAGCTATCGAGAACCACAGGTATACGATTAATTGTTTTTCGTGTATTACTGCGATGTGATGGTGTGTGAATGACTAAAAAGTAGCTTTGGATATGTGTGTGTTGGAGTGGATGAATATACATGTAAATATATATATATTTTTTTTTTCTTTATGTGAATGTATATGTATGTATGAAAGAAAAAACAGGGATCGTCTATAAACACATCAGATGTAGACGCTTCTCTGTTGCTATGGTTGTCTTCATCGTTCTTGTTAAATAAATAAAATATCCTGCAAAACCACTCAACCTGGAGCTGAGAACATTCAATACCATAAACAGGTTTGAACCCTTAACTCTCATGAAGGAGCCTGTGTCCTCATGAACACGTCCACTTACATGTAAGATTTTTGAAGGTGCCAGTTAAGGGGTTAAACATGTTTATTAAAAATATGTTGCGTTAATGTCACTATGGCTGTAAATCACCTGCTTTATCCTATGACACATCCATTTGCTTGTTTGTTTGCCAGTTTCAAAAAGTATGTCACAATACAATTTTGATTCAGTTCACAAATATATGGCGAATATGATGCGATTTCATATGCCTAGAAAACACAATCATTTGTATCGACATCAACTCACAAAAACAACTCTAACAAAATATGATTTTGTAATTTTCTTTCTAAGCTTTTACAGACATCAGGCATTGAAATAAAAATGTTAAAATAAATACAAATCTTAAGCTTGGCCATATGGATAACAGCATTGATGTAATTGGATTGTTAATAATTTAATTGAAATATTGATATAGATAGATCTATTTTTACACCCCCAAAATGACATTCAGGTGTCCTTAACACTAGCCAGCAAAAATAAGTAGTAACACCCAGAATTTATGGATTTGTTTTCTCTGAATAAATTAAAATATGAATGTTTCAAAGATTCAACCAAACCAATTAACACCAGTCCAACAGATTTCTGAACCATTTAAAAAACACAGATATGAACAAGTAACCTTGCTTTTTCTTTTTTTAAAACATTTTGGCGATGTGGATTGAGATTATCTAGCTATCTGTGAAACCAGTCCGCTTGCTCACTTTGAGGTTCCAGCTTGGCCTGATGCTGGAAGATAAATGATATACCATTATCTATGTTTTTCTTCTAATCATCTCTGAATCACAGTTTAACTCAAACAAAAAGCAATAGCAAAAGAGGTTCTGACTTTCCACCACTGAGTTACAGTTAATGCACCACAAGATAAAGGTTAGCAGAGATATATAAAAAAAACAAAAAAACAAGACAAGCTGTGATAATGTGCACTATGAGCAGGAAGCTAGAAGTCACTATAGAGGTTTAAAACCATACGAGTATAAATGGATGTGTCATGGTAGCATTGGGTGACAGATTATGAAAAACAACAAGATAAGTTTCCTTGAATCCTATGAACTTTACATCAAACTACCACACAAATAGCAAAATTGTTGTGCTAACGTAGGCAGAACTTTGCTGGTTAGGTTTCCTTGGAGGAATACATTCATTAAGTAAACATGGCAACCCTAAAACGACCAATACCTTACGTAGGTTATATTTTATTCAAAAATAAGCCTACCTGCAGTTTTTTGTCAATACGTTCATTTCATTCATTCATTTTGTCACTATTTACAGATACAGAATAATAACACAGGATGAATATCTGAGATCTATATTAAAGGCTCTCTTTGCACCCTGAGCTTTCTCATTACCAACACCACCAACATGTCAAGGGACCAAACAAAAAATATTTAAATTCTGACATTTCAGAAATTCTAGTTTCTCTAAAACACAGACAATCATGGGAATATCTCACCTTAAGCAGGAAACGTGATGTACAGTACTTCCCATATGCAAATATGCGTTGCTCACTAAAAAGACTTTAAAGTTCCAGGTTTGCTGTGTTTGTGTGGTTTTTGTGTTGATTGTGACCAAATATAGTTAGGCATAAAATTATTCTTTCCTCTTGGAGATTAGTTTCCAAATTATTTTCATGCCAATAAGAAGTTTGTTCTTATAAGAAATAAGACAGGTAAAACAATGAAAAGGTAGTATCAGTTTAAGAATTATTACGGTATATATTTATGCACCTTATATTTTAAAATGACATGAAGAAAATGATTTAAACCCTTCTTCAACAGAGACATATTCATAGTTGTTCCAGAAAACAAACCTGTCAGCTTTCTGCTTGTGTCCGCTAGTATTTGGAGGATTTATCTTTGGTGCAAGGTCTCACTGTCATCACCCTAATTTTTATCTCCCTCCACAGATTCTCAATTATATTTGAGTCCAGACTCAAGCTGGTCCACTTCAAAACATTAATATCACCTCCACTGTGGTAAATTTAAAAGCTTTCTTTAAACATGAACATGAAGTGGGGTATGAATAATTTTGGGCCTAACTGTCTGTAAAAGGTAACATCAAGCACAGTAGATGTATTTTTCCTCTGTTTATGGTAGTAAACACATTTTATACTGTCCATCAGGCTTCAAAACTGTCCCATAGCATGCTTTCACCACCTCCGTACTTAAGAGTTCATACAGCAGAGTTTTAAATATTTTCACCAAAAATATACCTGCAGGCATCATTATAGTCAAGTATTTATTATTGTCTGTTTTTTCCTTGTTCATATAGTAAAACTTAAACTTATTTTTACTATCCATCTGTCAATCTTTCTGTAAATAGTAAAACTTTAAAAGATGTAGCAACAACAGTATTCTGGTAGGTTTCCATATTTCTCAGTTGTGAGTCTTAATGTCTGAGCTCATGATCCGAGCCTAATTCTGAACCCAGCAAACTTTATTCACTTATCAAAGACCGGTAATTACATCCAAATGTTTTCACTGAAAATGTCGCAACCTGCAGTTGTTCATAAATTACAGTAAAGCAAGTCTGACTTTTTGAAATCTACGATGCTGTGAGATATTTCCAGTGTGTTGGTCGTTCCAAGGGGAGCCGTCACATAAACCGTTCTCATGTTGGCACGGAGACGTTAACAGCTGCAGTCAATCATGATTACTAACGGGAAGTGAAGCGGTCCTGGCAAGTAAAAAAAAAAAAAAGCACACATTTTGGAGCTCTTAGTTTTGCTAAATTAATAATCTATGTGGGCGTAAAGACACTTTGGAATCTGTCAGAATAATTTGTACCATGTAGATTTCTGTAAAACCCTCAATAAATTCAAACTTGTGCTGTGAATTTATTGACTTTTTTTCTCTGTAAAATATTGAAGATCAACAAACAATAAGCTCCACAAAAACATCATTTTGCAATAATATTATTGTCTCTTCTCAACAACTGTTTATAGTGTTGCATGCTGTACCTTATGAAAAGCCTCACTTGTGGAGAAAAAAAGCATAACTCAAGGGCTGGCAGCAGCTTGTGGACTTTCTCAATTTTGGCCATGACATCCTGAAACAAAAACAGCACATTGTAAAAATCAGAGATAATTCAGCAATAAAAGTAATAAAAGTTAATATAAACAGACATTATGGAGGCATGTTTACATTAGAGGTGGCCTGAAAATGTGAATATCCAAATTAGCAAAGCAGTTTAAGGTGTCATATTTATTTGGCCACTCTTTGGACTTTGAAGGTCTTGTTTTAGCTCAAGAGGGTCTTCAGGGTTCAATTACAGACAAACATGTGAAGCACAGATTTTTGTGACATACCTCACAGTGAGATTGGCAGTGCATGCAAAAGATGTGGCCAATTACATACCACAAGAAAATTAAACAATGCAGACACTTATGTCTAATTAAACTGCAGGATATGTCAATACATTTAGATTTTTCAACAAAGTTTTTTAAAAATTTGATTCAAATCTCCGCTAAAAAATCAGTTAAAACAGATAATTAATAGCCAGCACAATCTCACCTCCCATAAAGTTGTAGCTTAAAATCAAGTCAACCATCTGAATTAAACAACCCTCTTCACTTTGCCTCAATAGTCAGAACTTCGCTGCATTTCCGAGGCAAAATGAACGGCCACATATGTTGACAAATAGATGTTGGCAACTGTTAATCGGTTTACCCAAGAAAGAAAACGAACCACTGAACCAGGTGTACTTTCTAAGGGAAAGAAAATGGCAAACAATGCCTGAAAGGAGAGTAGTAGGAGAAAACAGTAGAGAATGAATATGCTCAGGATCTCCTCCAGCTCTGTAAACACCAAAGCCACTCTAATGGTAACTAACCAGTTAATATTCACATAATAATACAAGTTCAAAGGTTAAATGTTTAATAGGTATGAAAGAAGCGGTTAGCACACAATGCAAAATTTTACTTTGGTTATGTTGAGTTATTTTATGTCAGTATTCCTTTATGTAAAAACCCTGATCTGAAGTCTGATGTCAACCTGTGGATTATAGAGATCTTTATATCCTTTCCTCCGACTGAAACCCGTACACACTGGTCACAAAGCTTTTAGCAACAACGGTAAAGGTGAAAGGTCAAAGACTTTACAATAATGATGATGACCCCAGTCTTTCCTGCACATATTACATATACAAGCACACACTCACACATGTAAACAGGCACGTATTTCACCCCTCTTGCCTCCCACAGTCCAGTCTGTGTAGAAATCACTATAATTACCTCGTGGCCTTTTTAAGGTGATATTTTCTGTTTCAGTAAAAAGCCATAAGACTGCAAGACAGCCATTAACCTTAAGAGACTATAAAGATGTTATACACAATGTGGCAAATGTAAACTTGTTTCCTCAGATTAAACAAAATGACTTGCAAAAAACTATTGCTGAAATTTCAGAAAATGACAGACTTTAAATAACGCATTAATTTAAGAAGCTTATGAAAGTTATAACCTGCTAGTTTCCTCCCACCACTGTTCATAATGTGGCGAAATGATCTTGACATATTTAATCGCACAAGTTTAACTAATTAACACGAGCATCAAACTAGTTAAATATTTCCACTTATTCAAAGCCGAACCTCTCAAAACTGTTGTCTTTTAAAACGAATCAGCAGCACCCCCTGCTGGTAAAACTGGCACCTCGACGTTCCACAATCACAACAGGCCGCAGAAAAATCCAGAGGAAAATAAATCCACTGGCTCCATCCTGTGGAGACAAACGTACCTCTCTCGCATTTTGGATTAATGACATTTTACTTATTTAGATTGAAAGTAACCTCAAACCCAAATAATTTACACGTCAGGAAGAACATATAATTAATTTGCTAAAAAAATCAGATTAAAGTGTCTTCCATGTGCATTTGAGGACACAACTAATGAAAACAACATCTGAAAACATTTTATGGAGGCAGATTGTCTTTTTTGTAAGAAAATATCCAGACATGTTTTGTCTTAAAAATATGGTAGAGACAAAATAGTGACAGTAACAATGACAACAGAAACATTAAGATGCAAGAGTGATGATCAGAAAAGCTTTATTTTGCATTCATTTGAAGACATTTATGTAAAATAGTTTTGAATTGAAAACTGTTACAAGAAAATATTTTTTATGTAGTCAAGATACCAGCTGTATCTGTTTTTAATCAGATACGGTCCTAAGAGAAAGTATGAACATTGCATGTTCATATGAATAATCCACCATAGCTTCAATTCTGTAAAGCTAACCCAGTATGTACTCAAACAATAAACTACAATAAATGTATTCTTTCTACATGCCAGCAGATGGCGACCACTGTGGCTCCATAAAGGAGAGGGATGGCACATGATCAAATTCATCAAGCTCTTACCTGATTTACTGTCTCATATTAACTTTCAGTAATCAGTTCTCTGTGGTAAAATATTGATTCATAGCATAATTTTCACATTTAGGATGATAATCCTAAATGTCCTAAAAAGGATTTATCCAAGATTGCAGGTTTCAGGTAGCTGGATTTATTAGTTCAACAGAGAGGGGTTATTTCACCGTTTTTATTTATGAGCTACAGTGTATATTACCAGTATGAATCAACTGTTACAAAGGCCCTTCGCTATAAACATTGTAATGCAATAACAGAGAGATTGCTAGGCTGAAGGAGCGAATTACGGCATTTAAAGGAAAGACATACCAGCCTAACAAACATCATTTATCATCCTGAGTAGCAGACTGAACACCAAATTAGAGAGGCAGATGTAAACAAAGGACTGCAATACAAACCACCATTTCAAAATAGAATTGATGCTTTACATAGGATATA
>CAEGAG010306960.1:0-11311 GCA_903067065.1 Brachyrhaphis terrabensis
TGTTTTAAGTAAATAATTCCTTAATATTGATGAAAAGTTCTATTGGCAGATAAATTCATTTACAACATGGGAAAATGTCTTGTTATAAGTTACCAATGGAAGAAGTACTTGATCAGCAATATTAAGGAATTATGTACTTACAACAAGCTTTTTACTCTATTAGTAAAAAGTTACTTGTAAGATACTAAACTTGAAATAAGACAAAACTAAGATTCCTGAACTAGAAACTAGACCAAAAATACTTGGTAAGATTTTGTGTTTTTCCAGCGTTGTCATTGCTGACATGTCTGGTTAGGATTGATCAACTTTATTCATCAGTGAATCCTGATAAAGAAGGACAAAATTCATAAAAACAATCACGATGCATGTAGCAGGAAGCAGTGGGATAATGAATCCTCTGTGCCAGGATCCTTGCATGTGTTCAGTGGACTCATTTAACTTCCATCTGAATTCTTCCTGATTTCCCAGTGCAGCTGATTACCTCCAATTCAGCCGACTATCCGGGGAAAGGGATTCATTGTGGAACAATGAGCTGAGACTACGGGTCTTCGGATCGGGGAATGTCAGCTAAATGATCTCCAGTGGACGAAAGCTTAAATGGAAGCTAAATGCGACGCGAAGCACTCCTCTATCTGATGCTCATTACCCGCCTCTCCATTCCCCCAGAGACCTGGCTCAGCTTCACACTGAGCACTTTCCTGCCAGGAGGAGGGTGATTACAACATTTTGCTTGACAAAAAAGCTCCCCTCCCCCTCGCCTCTCTCGCCGTTTCCTGTTTTCTCCCTCATCCTTTTCTTCTCTGACTGGTCAACCCTGTTACTGCTGGTACTGCTCCCTCTCTCCTGCACCTTCTCAGACACTGCGGGCAATTTCCTACGCCGGCTGTTTTGCCTCTTTGTCCTGCCCATGATTACAACACTTAGACACAAGCAGGCCGTGAATGGTATGGGAGAATTTTTATTCTCTCTCAGACAATAGCGAACAAGGGCGAATTATGAATTATGAATCACTTATCAGCGTGTAATTCAGGCGACAACAGCAACAACAACACAAAGGAGACACGGGAATCAGAAGCCGTTTGAAAGTAAATCACGGGAGAGGCCTGAGAGCAGCAAGCAGATGGGGTGATCATTGATGTGCGCACAGGGTACCATCCATCTAGGGAGGAGCGGAGGCCTACGCATTCCTCTGCCAAGGCTCGATGTACTCAAGGCCCAGATGGTCAAAGATGTCCTTTTCAGTCGTCGCTGTCAGGAACTCCTTCTAGAGACAGGACAAGCAAACACTGTGTCACCAGCTTGATCAGAAATGTGCAATAATTACTAAACGGGTTTTTACCGTGCTTTGCAGCAAAGATTTTAATATGTTTCATTGAGACTTTGCATAACTGTTGTGGCCATTTATGTTGACTTTTTGTAAATAGTAAGTTCTATCAATTTAGTTTTTCTTTGGTAGTTAGAATATGCACTATAAAACCAAAAGTATTCGCTCACCTGCCTTCAACCACATATGAGCTTTAGTAACATCCCATTCCTAATCCATAGGGTTCAATATTAAAGTAAGATTAAAGTTTGTTTTTTTTATTCCCAAACAATCACGTTGGAAGCGTGTAGCTATTTCTAACTTTTGTAAATACGGCCGTCTATGAGCCCCAACCAGGTGTGTTACGTTCAGATAAATTAGCTTGACTTGAAGCCATGAATAAACTGGCAAAATGGACTGGTGACCAGTCCAGGGTGACCCCGCCTCTCGCCCGTTGACAGCTGGAGATAGGCCTTCACCTTTGTTGACCCCAGTGGGATAAGAGTGTAAAGAAAATGGACGGATGGAATTTCAGTCACTCTGTTCAACACTCCCGTCCCTCACTTTCCACGTCCATCATGGCGGCTTGCAAAGGGTCAATATGAATAATGACATGATCTGAACATTTAGGCCAGAATCAATCAACCAACAGTTGAACCAACACGCCACACAGAGACAAAAAGAAAAAAAAACACATTTCCAAACATCGTTTTTAACTTCTCCCTTTATTTCCGTAGGAATTTTACCTCGATTTCAAACTGCCAATATCACTTCAGGTCTACTTGAACCCTGGCAGCACAAACACCGAGACATGCCGAGGCTGCGTGGATTTAGAATCCCACTCTCCTCCAACACATAAACACTTTAACCTTGCTCTACGGTAAGTGATTGCTCTCTTCAGCAGATGAGTATTTTCCCTGACAAATCACGGCAGGGCTATTAGGTGCCGGCCGTCTACCAGCACAATGTGAAGGCTTATGTCTCTATAGGAGTGGTGACGAGGCATGACTCACCTTGGGAGTGAAGCAGCCTGAAGAGAGAGCGGGAGAGAAAGCGGCCTGTGATTGTGACACGCACTGCCTTCAAGTGCTAAACTGGACCTGACACCAGAGCTTGTCAGCTCCCACTGCCAGCCAAAGGCAGAGTTAACTGAGGGAACGCGCAGACGGGGAGGAGAAGGAGAAACCACCACAAGGCATGTCTCCCTCCATAGAGCTTTGTTATTTTTAATGCAAATGACAGGTTGGTCGTGCTGCAGGGAGAGTCGAGCGCTCGGCAGGAAACTCTGCTCATATCAGACCTGTTTAAATCTTTTCCAGATGGGAGTTTGGTTGAAATTGCACCGTTTATATTTGGAAGCTGCATTGCAGTTCTTTCATCAGTACGACGGCGTATCACAGCGACGCTAAGAAAATGTAAAAAATAATCAAATTACAAGAGGAAAGTCATACAATTCTGGCAATAAAACCATTCAATTTATTTTCTGTCATTTTTAACCTTCCCATACAAAAGGTAGAAAAAGGTATACTAAGTTATAAAGTTATGATATTCCACAAAAAAAGTCATTTGAAATTAAAATGGTAATATTAAGGGTATTACAATATGCAGTATATTTCTTATACTTACCTTACAAGAAATATGGTAAGTCATATTATGAGCATAAAGATAAAATAATACAATAATAAAGTTGAAGTATTATTTTAATATTACTTTATTCTTGTAATGTCATGACTTTGTTTTCAAAATATTATAACTTTGTTCTCATGTTATGACTTAATTCTCATAATATGTTGACTATATTCTTGTACAACTTTATTCTCGTAATAGTATAAGAATAAAGTCATAATATTTTGAGAATTACGGTAATACTACAACGTTATTCCTGTATTTGAAATTATTCTCATATGACTTTATTCTCGTCATACCAATACTTCATTCTTGTAATTTTATGACTTTATTCTCATAACTTTAATTTAGTTTTTTTTGTTAGTGTGAGCCTAATACTCCACTTTACATCATTGCAACAGAAAATATAAATATGTAATTAACCTGACACTGCATAAAGCCCTAAGACAAGCATGAAGAAATATTTTTATTTTAGTTGTCTAATCAAAAAACAATTTTTTTTTCAAGAAAAAGGAAGATGGAAGTGGAAACCTTTAATTTAATCAGCCATTCAGTCAGAGGACTGTGGTTTTACAACCAATCACATCTTCCACCAAACCTCACTTCTACATTTTCTTAGCATTTTGCCAAGAAACATGTATGTAGTGTCAGAGAAAAACCTGACAATGCTGTACAGGTCAAGGTGTGGCACATTGTATGTTTTTGGTTTCACTTTTATTCGGTTTTCTGACCTTACACTGGGCTGTGTTCGTATATATTTCAACGTGTGGTTATAAAAAGCAGAGGACCTTATTACAAATATTTCTCAGACTGTCCAGGTTCACCCTGCAAGCATGATGGTGAAATCTATTTAAAAAAGAAATTAGTGTATTTTCTGCACAACTGAGCCTCCGCTTGTTAAATTAATAAATTAGTGAGTCATTCATTCAGACAGGCTCAGTGAAGATGACTAACCGAAGTTCAAACTATTCAATCAGAAAAGCAAAAGAAGGGAATTTAAGTGACTTTGTGAGGTGATGATGATGCGCTAGTCTACGATTCTCACACAAAACCGTTAATTTTTCATGTCAGAGGCCAGAAGAGAATTGTCAAACTCATTTGAGATGATAAAAAACAAACAGAAATTCAAATGTTACAACCAAGGTAGGGGGCATGTCAGTGAATGCAATCTAGGTTGAACCCTGTAGTAGCTGGGCTACAGCAGCAGAAGACCAAACCGGGTCTATTTCCTGCCAGACAAGAACAGAAAACTCAAGCTAAAATTCAGACTTGCCACATATGGCCAATAGCTGTTTGGAAACAAACTGCTTGAAGGCAAGATGTATATGCTTTGTGACATCATCACAAAGTAATTGCCAGAATAAATTATGTTGGATTGATATCCATTTTCTTAACTGGAGAAGATGGTAGAAAAAATCAAAAGCTAAAATTATGATAGTTAGTTTCAAATGACATCATAAAAATAAAAAATTAGATGACATAACATAGGGTGTCAAAAACCTAAAAGGTGTAATGATAAATTCATTTAATTTAAATTTTTGCCTCAAAAAACAATCTGATTGGACGCTGGAAAAGATTATTGTGTAGAAGTTGTGCTAAAAAGAGCTAGCCTAAAATAGCATCTCAATGCTAAACATGTAGCAACAGCACAGACGTCCCCAATGCTAACATCAGCGTTTACTTTTCTAAAAAAGCATTTTTTTCAAAGATGTTCCATGAATTATCAGGGATTCCTGAAACCTGAACGGGTATAACAGCACTTTGCACCAACCTGATGGTTGACTAACCTAAATAGTAAATTAAAAAAAGTAAGTATGTTTGTTGTTGGGCTCATATGTCTATTTAATCAATAATTTAGCAACAATGTTTTTTGAATTGAACAGGTGTCTTATTTTTGATTGAAATATGATTGTTATTAATTAATCACAGAGCCTGCAATGAACTCAAATAAAAATTTAAATCAAGTCCTACCACTAATTTTAGCATTTGTTCTTGCAAACAGCAGCTCTAGATTCCCATTTTCCAGATGAAAGCTGCCCTTTCCCTCACAGGAACAGCGTGCCGCCGGTTTTTGGTTCGGCTAAAACCATCCTGAGGTCCATTAACCTCCTCACCGCTGCCCGTGTTTTCTTTATTGCTCTCATAACTTTGAGCCTTTTTCTGGCTCCTAGAACTGAACGCAGCAGCAAATGCACACATTGCCACAGTTTACTGCATCAAACAAACACGTGATTAAAAGTAGTGGAAGAAGAATAAAAGAAAACAGGAACAAATAAGAGTATAAGACAAGGTCAATGTGTATTGGGGAGAAAACATCACGTGCTGAGGCTCGTTGTACAAAAGGGAATTGGGGAGAAAAAGGAGAAAAACAGGAGCACAGGCGAGATTCTAACATCACCAGTTTAGCCATTGTCCTCGGTTCACTGTGCTGTCCCAGACCCTCAATTCCCACAACCCTCACATGCCCTCAGGTAGATGCTGCTTTATTTACTTACCACAACACAGCACAGGCTCCATGGGAGATGAATCCACAAACCTTCTGTACCTCTAAATTCTCCCCCTTGGGCACAAACAGGAAGCCAGCCCTTAAAACGGCAAAAGGCTGCTTTTATTTCAGAGCTTTATGGAGTATCAGAAGGAGCCGAGAGTTGAGGAACAGAGAGGCAGTTAATTAGGAAGAGGGGTTATCTGTCTAAGACACTCATGTTGTCTGCGACTGGCAAACCATCAGCACCACATGCCAGAGAGGCTGCAGCGTGTGTTCCTGTGAGCCTGTGTCCTTGAATTAATAAGGCACTAATCAGCTACACGTTTCTCCGTCCACCGCATAATGACATCCCTCATGGACGCGAACACATATCAGCTCCCGCAAAACATCTGCTGCGCCTCTGCTGCCCGTCATCCTCTCCCTGCCACCCGGCGTATCGCTTGATGGAAGGAGCTGATGGACATGGCTGGCTGCCCACCTCTGGGCCGACTCAACTGACACATGAAGCCGGGAGAAGGAGACAGAGCGATGGAGAGGAAAACTAGGATCGCTGCTCAACGCTAACCCTGCCAGGAGGCAAATGGGGAGGCATGTAGGACACAGAGAGTAAAAAAAGTGAGTTTCTACACAGAACAAGATGAAAAGACTTAGAAATAAAACTTAAACTTAGATGAAGACTGTTGACTAGATTGCTACACCTGATAGTCCAGTAGACTTGGTTCGACTAGGGACCAAAATTGCAGCATTTGCTGCATTTTCACCTGCNAAACAATCTAAAACCTGTTTACCTGGTGCTGCACCAAGAACTACTGACAGAAATGACATGAAAACCTCTGAAGAAAAAGGATTTTATGTCAAAAATAGCAGCAGATTTTAACGGTTGTAGGATTTCTCTTTTGGCTTTGGTAAAAGACCACGAGCCATTTCTAGCCATTATCTAGGTTTTATTTACTGAAATCAATAGAATGTTGCCGTTGGACAATTGTTTGAGTTTACCAGATAATTCAGAGGTGTTGTGAGTTTCACAAGCCAGCCGGGCGCTGACGACGGTCGCTATGAGCACTGTTTTCGTCTCAACCGAGTTTGATGACCTCCCATCCCACATCGGTGCCTGCATCTCCTGGCAGGACATCAACTACAGGCCACTACGTCACATAGTGGAGTCCCTGATTGGTTGACACTCCTTGTAGAGCGGCAAAAGTTTTATAACTCAGATTTTATAACTCCAGCATCAAATGTACGCTTCAATCACGCAGCACTAGATATGCCATGCTCTCGATGCACATCCACATAGACCTTGAATGTAAACCAAACACATCACGTTTGGTGTGAACGCAGCATTAGGTTTGAAAGCGGATCAGAGTTCGTGTTCTTGGTACGGATCAGAGTTGCACACGACTTCCCAAAGGAACAAAACTTTCTAAGCAAAACAAACTAATTTCCTGTGACTAACTTGTATGGCTTTATTAACCATTGAAATAATGGTCTAAATGAGATTCCTTATAGGTGAAAAGAAATCTTGCCATTTATTTGAAAAGGTCCCAGAGAGTTTGGGGGAAAGCAGAAAAACTCGGAATCAAAGCTGTTGAAGGTCTTTTATGAAATTTCCACAGCTAACAACAATTTGTGGAGTCATGTCATGTGCTGTGTTAGTCCAGAGTATTAAATCTAAAGTAAGCGCAGTAATCAACCAGGAATGTAAAGCACTTCACGCTTTCCTCTGCTGAAGAGCTCTATGAGGGCGTTTGTCATTTTCATACACACGCCTTCAAGCATTCTTGTAGGAATTTACCAGGTGTTCAGTTCTTCTTGTGCTTTTTGTTTTGTCTAGTGTGGTCTACTTCAGCATGAATGCTTCAGGCATGAACCTGCTGTGCATACAGAGAAGCTACTCCATCTTGCTTGCCTGTAGTTAGTGATTATTTGAGCTATTACATATTTTGTATCATCTGAAACAATTCTCTACATTAAAGTCACCCTCTGATCCCAATGGTGCCCAACGCTTCGATTATTGGTTTGGATTTAAGATGAGTTTCACTATTTGTTGCTCTGAAATTAGACAGACAATGGCCAGAAGGGCTTTAATGTGCGTTAAATAAGGCAGTGAGAAATTTCAGTGAAGCAGCTCTAGCTGGGTGTGCAAGTCCAGATTGCTAGCGTCCCAATCTGGGCGGTCTATTTAAGCTGCAAAGATTTTCACTTCATGTCAGCGCTGAGTTTGCTGCCTGCTTGCTTTATTTCAGCTCGTTCACCAGCATCCAGCTGAGGGAGTGACAACACTGTCATCACTCGCTGGCATGTTAAGGATGAGATACTTTCACATCTTCATGGAAAAATGAGGAATGTGGGAATATCAAGGCCTAAATGAACAAAGTCAAAATGTAGTCATTTTTTTAGATGTGCAAGTCAGCAGAAATTAACATACTTTTCAGAACCCTGACATTTCTTTAAAATATCCTTTATTTTTGTTGATCTGAGGGAATATACCTAAAATAACATACTGTTATTTTATGTTAACATACTGTTATTTTAGGTAAGTTGTGCCAATAGCAAACAATCAGTCTTATTATGAATTAGTAATCAGAAGATGCAAGTATTTAAGAATAAAGAGAATCAGACTGAATTTATGTTTGTTGTGCAACATCCACTAAAAAAAATTATTATGCAAACTCTGAATGGTCATAAAATTTTATAAATACTATACAATGAAGTATTAAAGAACAATAAACAATAGACAAACAATCAGGTTCATTATTCTTTCTGTGGTTTCACCGACATGTTTGCTTGACAGGTAACATAGCCACTGATTGGTTCTTTGTGGGCACCTGTCAGTATGACGGTTCACTGACGAGAATGAATAATAGTGTGAGAGGAAATGCATGAAGTGCATAGTAGAAGAGAGAAAAAATGATTTTACTACCTGGTTTACACTAAATTTCTCATTATCTTTAGGCCATAACCATCAAAATGATAAACGGTTTTCATAATTTTCTCATTTTTGGAGCTGAACTTAAAACGTGAAAGCTGTATGTTAGTGTTTCTTGACATCATTCATCTCCTGACTAAATAAGAAAAATTCAAACTGTTTTCTGTCCATAATTCTAAATTTTGACAGATTACGGCATCTTCAGTGACATGTCAACGTTTTCATTCTGCTGCAAAGACGTTACATAAGACCAGAAAACTAGTGTTGGGCAACTCTGAAATACAAAATAAAAAGGAAGTCAGCTAAGGGAGCTGAGCTAAAGGTCAGGCAAATAAATATGCAAACACGACTCAAATCTATGCAAATGCTCTCTTGGAAGTTCTCTAGCAAGAAAATTTATCTGCACTCAGACTTCATCCTGTGTGGTCATCTCTTTTCCGGCTTTGACTTTGCTTGTCCACAGCAGAAATCATTAAGAGCCAGATATTAAGAAGTCGAAGACGTGCTGTGCATAAAATTTTTATAACCCAAACGTTTTAGCTTGTCTTTTTATAGATCTGTTGGTTCAAGAGGCTGTATTTCATATGAGAGTTTAGTACCTTTTATTAAGAAAGCTTGGTTAATTCCTCAGTCAACAAATGTACCACTTCTTTTATTTTAGGTTTCTCTGTCTCTTTTTGACTGTTAGAAATAGACTACTGTCAGGAGATTAGAAAAAAATTTTTAATTTTGACTAACTAAATCTGGTTTTATTGCAGTGTGCAGGAAAGGGCTGACGGGGGCAGAAAAAGCAGGAGGTGAATTATGCCCCACTGTGTTCCCCCCGTTACAATAAGCGGCACGCCCCCGTCTCTACGCGGCGGCGGCGTCCTGCTAGCCCTCAGCTCACAGGACAGCCTGAGAAACCAACGAGGGGACAGACACCTCACTAATCACACCAGCAATTAGTGCAAGCGTCATAAAGCACTGCTGTCTATAAAAGAGCTATCGGGTTTAGTGTTATCGTCATTACTTATTCTTCTCTGGCTTGCTAATCAGCTGGTGCACGGGGCAGAGAGGCAGACAGGTAGAAAATAATGATTTTTCTAATCAGAAACAATGGGATCTTCACTTGACATCTGCGGTGTTATGGTGCTCTGCTCCCATGGAGGAGTAAACATTTGCAAATCAAAGTTATTTAGCTGATTAGGCTGCCCAAAGGCAATGAACAGGCGCGTAAAGCGCCGGGGAGAGGTGCAATAAAAGCTTAATGTTTCTTCGCTGCCTTCCTAATGTCACCAAAGCATTAGTTTGAAACTTCAAAGTTCATACTTCCATTTGCGTACATCCTCATTGATAAAAGGAACTTGAAGTAAGCGATGACAATGCATTGCACATCGTTGCAACATTTGGCTCCTTGGTAAAACTTTCATCCTCACAGTGAAGGCGAAGACATGTTTGACACATTAAAGGTCTTTATTCCTCTAACAGAATAGTTATGTTTAAGGTGAAAATTAAATTCACTTTTGAGGTTACATGTAGGGATGAATTACACAAAGTTTTGCTCAATCTTCACTCACTTTAATTTCAACCCATAACACAGAGATTTGGCTGAGCTTAGACATTGTTATCTGCAGACAGTCCACTGGAACGTCTCACAATCTTTGAATGCATTAAAATCTTGAAAAGAAAACAGAAATTTTAACCACTTCTAACAGAACATCCTTCATTCCTGCTGCACAACAATGCATTCAACCAAATATTGATTTCTGAACTCTTCCCGAGTTAAAATATTAGTACTGATGTTTCTAAATGAATATGAATTTGTTTTCTTTGCATTTCTTCGACGTCTGAAAGCACTGCGTCTTTTTTGTTATTTTGACCATTTCTCATTTTCTGCAAATAAATACTAAATTTTTGCTTGGAATTTCGAAGACATGTCAGTAGTTCATAGAATAAAAGAGCAATGTTCATTTTACTCAAAAATATAACTATAAAAAGTAAAATCAGAGAAAATTATCATTTTAAGTGTTCTCAATTTTTCCCAGAGCTGTATATCAAGTATGACTTAAAATATTTCTCACTTCCAAATTTAAATTCTGGGAAGGCGGAGCTAAGTCCACCCAGTCGTTTTGCATGACTGAATGGTTGCCATGGAGATTAAAGGATTTCTCAAACATGCATGAAAGAATCAAGGCAACACCATTAAAACATGTAAAACTCACAAAAATACATTTTAAATAATACTGCCCCTTTAAAGTATATATCTACTCATCTGCATAATGAACTAAACTGAACGGCACTGTATTATAATTAGGATTGAACTGGAATATATTCAATGAAATATGAATCTAACTGCACACATTTAATTGATTATATACCTGCACACTTGTCTCTATTTGTGTTGAAAGTTCGCTTGTGATGACATTTGTTGTTTTCTGCTAAACTTTTTCCATTAAAACGGACATTATTGTCTGCAGCGTGGTGCTAACTCAGACTGGCAGCGCCTGTTGCCGTCTCTTCACTTCCTCTCAAACGGACCCTTCCAAAATAGTCTTCTAATGATAACAATAAATTAACTTTCTCTGCTCCACTGAAGCTTATAAATAATGAATCGGCTTGTTGAAGAGGGCCTAACTTTGCACAACCAATTAGCTTTCTGTTTCAGACAGAGCGAGTGGATCCTGCATCGTCAGCGTTCTTCTCATTCTGCCTAATTAAAGAAACCCACTGGCAAATCTTAGCTTTGTTTGTGAATTATCTTCTCACCTTTTTGTTGATCTGAGCACTGACATTTTGATTTACTTGAAATAATTCATGTACTTGGAATAATTTTTCAACTATATTTGCATGTTTTCTTTGAGATGTTTGTAGCAATGTTTTGGCAGCAATGGGAGCCTCAAGTCTTCCAGGGAATGATCCAGTGAACTTCTGCAAAATAACTTTTCTTTTTGATGTTTTTCTCATTCTGGGTTAAAATGCTCAAGTT